>JAIVFH010000207.1:0-50394 GCA_025765595.1 Obelidium mucronatum | reverse complement strand
TTTGATTTGGTTTTTATTTGGTTTGGATTGTTTCTGTTGGCAGCTCGCAAAAAGGGCACCTGAGTGGTTCTAGCACATTTCACCTCATCAGTATCCCCGTCCCAATACTCCCACAGGATTGGAAGGCTTGGTGCAGGCCGAATTGGATCCCAGGTGGGAGACAGGTTTGCTGGGCTGGCCTGCTCATTTCCCTTCCTTTTCTCTGGAAATATATGGCTTTTACATCCAATTTTGAAACATGATTCTAGGAATGGCCAAAAGAATGCAATTCTTCAGACAACCAGCAGTCCAACCATATGCAATGTCTATATATCTGAGCTCACCAGAGTGCCACCGTCCTTTTTGTTTTTACGTGTTTTTACGTGTTTTTATGCAGTAATTATTTGTGGTTTGCCAGGATTGCATGCCAAGATTGCAAAAGACTTGGATACTTCCCACACTATACTTCAGGGCACTGGAAGGTCCCCTTAAGTTTGGTTTTTTACGTGTTTATGCGTGTTTCTGCGTGTTTATCTGTGTTTATGCGTGTTTTACTCGACATTTACGTGTTTTACTCGACATTTACGTGTTTTCTAGGTGCTTTTATTCTGATTGTTTATCACCCAATACTCTAGCCCCACAAACATCAATTTGTCTTTAGCTCAGTATGCAGAGAGCAGCAGCCTGTGCTGTTGTTGGTTTGGTTGCCTCTGCCAACCTATTGTTCCCATTCCCCTACAAAGCCACCTTCTTCAGCCCTCTGTTGAGTTTAGTGTATTAGAATGCAGTATTTAGCTGTGTTTGATTTGGTTTTTATTTTGGTTTGGATTGTTTCTGTTGGCAGCTCAGGCAAAAAGGGCACCTGAGTGGTTCTAGCACATTTCACCTCATCAGTATCCCCGTCCCAATACTCCCACAGGATTGGAAGGCTTGGTGCAGGCCGAATTGGATCCCAGGTGGAGACAGGTTTGCTGGGCTGGCCTGCTCATTTCCCTTCCTTTTCTCTGGAAATATATGGCTTTTACATCCAATTTTGAAACATGATTCTAGGAATGGCCAAAAGAATGCAATTCTTCAGACAACCAGCAGTCCAACCATATGCAATGTCTATATATCTGAGCTCACCAGAGTGCCACCGTCCTTTTTGTTTTTACGTGTTTTTACGTGTTTTTATGCAGTAATTATTTGTGGTTTGCCAGGATTGCATGCCAAGATTGCAAAAGACTTGGATACTTCCCACACTATACTTCAGGGCACTGGAAGGTCCCCTTAAGTTTGGTTTTTTACGTGTTTATGCGTGTTTCTGCGTGTTTATCTGTGTTTATGCGTGTTTTACTCGACATTTACGTGTTTTACTCGACATTTACGTGTTTTCTAGGTGCTTTTATTCTGATTGTTTATCACCCAATACTCTAGCCCCACAAACATCAATTTGTCTTTAGCTCAGTATGCAGAGAGCAGCAGCCTGTGCTGTTGTTGGTTTGGTTGCCTCTGCCAACCTATTGTTCCCATTCCCCTACAAAGCCACCTTCTTCAGCCCTCTGTTGAGTTTAGTGTATGAGAATGCAGTATTTAGCTGTGTTTGATTTGGTTTTTATTTTGGTTTGGATTGTTTCTGTTGGCAGCTCAGGCAAAAAGGGCACCTGAGTGGTTCTAGCACATTTCACCTCATCAGTATCCCCGTCCCAATACTCCCACAGGATTGGAAGGCTTGGTGCAGGCCGAATTGGATCCCAGGTGGAGACAGGTTTGCTGGGCTGGCCTGCTCATTTCCCTTCCTTTTCTCTGGAAATATATGGCTTTTACATCCAATTTTGAAACATGATTCTAGGAATGGCCAAAAGAATGCAATTCTTCAGACAACCAGCAGTCCAACCATATGCAATGTCTATATATCTGAGCTCACCAGAGTGCCACCGTCCTTTTTGTTTTTACGTGTTTTTACGTGTTTTTATGCAGTAATTATTTGTGGTTTGCCAGGATTGCATGCCAAGATTGCAAAAGACTTGGATACTTCCCACACTATACTTCAGGGCACTGGAAGGTCCCCTTAAGTTTGGTTTTTTACGTGTTTATGCGTGTTTCTGCGTGTTTATCTGTGTTTATGCGTGTTTTACTCGACATTTACGTGTTTTACTCGACATTTACGTGTTTTCTAGGTGCTTTTATTCTGATTGTTTATCACCCAATACTCTAGCCCCACAAACATCAATTTGTCTTTAGCTCAGTATGCAGAGAGCAGCAGCCTGTGCTGTTGTTGGTTTGGTTGCCTCTGCCAACCTATTGTTCCCATTCCCCTACAAAGCCACCTTCTTCAGCCCTCTGTTGAGTTTAGTGTATGAGAATGCAGTATTTAGCTGTGTTTGATTTGGTTTTTATTTTGGTTTGGATTGTTTCTGTTGGCAGCTCAGGCAAAAAGGGCACCTGAGTGGTTCTAGCACATTTCACCTCATCAGTATCCCCGTCCCAATACTCCCACAGGATTGGAAGGCTTGGTGCAGGCCGAATTGGATCCCAGGTGGAGACAGGTTTGCTGGGCTGGCCTGCTCATTTCCCTTCCTTTTCTCTGGAAATATATGGCTTTTACATCCAATTTTGAAACATGATTCTAGGAATGGCCAAAAGAATGCAATTCTTCAGACAACCAGCAGTCCAACCATATGCAATGTCTATATATCTGAGCTCACCAGAGTGCCACCGTCCTTTTTGTTTTTACGTGTTTTTACGTGTTTTTATGCAGTAATTATTTGTGGTTTGCCAGGATTGCATGCCAAGATTGCAAAAGACTTGGATACTTCCCACACTATACTTCAGGGCACTGGAAGGTCCCCTTAAGTTTGGTTTTTTACGTGTTTATGCGTGTTTCTGCGTGTTTATCTGTGTTTATGCGTGTTTTACTCGACATTTACGTGTTTTACTCGACATTTACGTGTTTTCTAGGTGCTTTTATTCTGATTGTTTATCACCCAATACTCTAGCCCCACAAACATCAATTTGTCTTTAGCTCAGTATGCAGAGAGCAGCAGCCTGTGCTGTTGTTGGTTTGGTTGCCTCTGCCAACCTATTGTTCCCATTCCCCTACAAAGCCACCTTCTTCAGCCCTCTGTTGAGTTTAGTGTATGAGAATGCAGTATTTAGCTGTGTTTGATTTGGTTTTTATTTTGGTTTGGATTGTTTCTGTTGGCAGCTCAGGCAAAAAGGGCACCTGAGTGGTTCTAGCACATTTCACCTCATCAGTATCCCCGTCCCAATACTCCCACAGGATTGGAAGGCTTGGTGCAGGCCGAATTGGATCCCAGGTGGAGACAGGTTTGCTGGGCTGGCCTGCTCATTTCCCTTCCTTTTCTCTGGAAATATATGGCTTTTACATCCAATTTTGAAACATGATTCTAGGAATGGCCAAAAGAATGCAATTCTTCAGACAACCAGCAGTCCAACCATATGCAATGTCTATATATCTGAGCTCACCAGAGTGCCACCGTCCTTTTTGTTTTTACGTGTTTTTACGTGTTTTTATGCAGTAATTATTTGTGGTTTGCCAGGATTGCATGCCAAGATTGCAAAAGACTTGGATACTTCCCACACTATACTTCAGGGCACTGGAAGGTCCCCTTAAGTTTGGTTTTTTACGTGTTTATGCGTGTTTCTGCGTGTTTATCTGTGTTTATGCGTGTTTTACTCGACATTTACGTGTTTTACTCGACATTTACGTGTTTTCTAGGTGCTTTTATTCTGATTGTTTATCACCCAATACTCTAGCCCCACAAACATCAATTTGTCTTTAGCTCAGTATGCAGAGAGCAGCAGCCTGTGCTGTTGTTGGTTTGGTTGCCTCTGCCAACCTATTGTTCCCATTCCCCTACAAAGCCACCTTCTTCAGCCCTCTGTTGAGTTTAGTGTATGAGAATGCAGTATTTAGCTGTGTTTGATTTGGTTTTTATTTTGGTTTGGATTGTTTCTGTTGGCAGCTCAGGCAAAAAGGGCACCTGAGTGGTTCTAGCACATTTCACCTCATCAGTATCCCCGTCCCAATACTCCCACAGGATTGGAAGGCTTGGTGCAGGCCGAATTGGATCCCAGGTGGAGACAGGTTTGCTGGGCTGGCCTGCTCATTTCCCTTCCTTTTCTCTGGAAATATATGGCTTTTACATCCAATTTTGAAACATGATTCTAGGAATGGCCAAAAGAATGCAATTCTTCAGACAACCAGCAGTCCAACCATATGCAATGTCTATATATTTGAGCTCACCAGAGTGCCACCGTCCTGTTTGTTTTTACGTGTTTTTACGTGTTTTTATGCAGTAATGAGTGTCCATTTGTGTATTGTACTTTTGCAACAGAATTAGATTGTTACAAAACAATCCCCTACTAAATCAAACATCTTTTGGGTTAAAGGTTGGGTCCTTGAACCATACGTACAGCATCCTTCTTGACTTCATCCATCTCCAACCCAACAATGTAAATCAATTCCTCAAATTTTCTGCCCCCAATCTACTTCTCTGCCACTTTCTGTTCCTTCATAATGAGTTTTTGGCAGATGTTCAAGCCTACTTCTGATTGACTATGACTCTTTCAAAGCAAACCTGCTTGACAACTGGACAAGCTGCCATTGGCTGGAAGGCCCAAGTAGAATAAAAGAGCAACGGTAGGCACAATTTTCGTGGTCAACGCAAAAAACTTTTACTGCAAATAGCAAGCATAAAACCCACATATTCCAAAAAAAAAAATTCTGCCTATTAAAATTCCATCACCTATGAATTTTGAATGTGGCTTAGAAGTGCTGTTGCTTACTTCTCCATAATTTTTTTCAATTATTCCATATTTTGGAAGTGTTATTCTTTGTTTAATGAACTTTTTGATAATATTGTTTATTTCTCTATTTAGTACAAAAAAAATAATAAAATAAAAATGAAGGAGTTTCTCGTCGCTTGTGTTGGCAAGCCATCAGCCGGGAAGAGCTCATTCCTCAACGCTGGTAAAAACACTCTCAATTTGATTTCCCCCCCGCCCCGGAAACCTCATCTAATCCTTTTTTTTTTTATCCTTCTTGTTGTTTTTTCCTTTCTTGTGATTTCGTACATAAAGTCTCGGACGCTGCTGCAAAAGTCGGAAACTTTCCATTCACTACGATTAAACCAAACCACGGAGTCGCATACGTTCCAATCGACTGTCCGTGTAAACGATTTGGAAAGCAAGAGCAATGCGCACCGAAACATGGGAAATGCGTTGACGGCGTACGAATGGTTCCATTAAAGATTATGGATGTCGCTGGATTAGTACCTGGTGCAAGCACGGGAGAGGTGAGAGAGAGAGTCTCGAAGATCTCGAACCAACAGCTCAAATCGAACCAAAAAAAAAAAAAAAAAAAAACAATGTAGGGCCTTGGAAATCAATTCTTGGATGATCTTCGAACTGCAGATTTATTAATTCATGTTGTGGATTCTTCTGGGACAACGGATGCAAGTGGGAAAGTGACTATTGGATATGATCCGATAAATGACATTGATTGGCTGCGCGAGGAGATTCACAGGTTAAAACCTTCCCAAAAGAGATATCAAAAAGACGGCGGGGAACTGATTCTTGTATTGTATGTAAAAAACTAGCTGGATCTTCAATAATCTTTGGAAGAAATGGCCAAATATTACACGTCGGCATATCGCCACCGCACAATCAACAGCAGAGACGTTAGCTTTGCAATTCAGTGGTTACGGTGCCAATCTATTGTGCTGTCAAAAGACGTTGGATCGAAGTGGAATCACTGAGAATTTGGAAACTTGGACTGAGGAGACTGTTCGAAAGCTTGTAGATGCCTTTCTGGATGAGCGATTTCCTACCATTATTGCATTGAACAAGATTGATTTGCCGGATTCGGATAAAAATATTGATAAAATATTTCGGAAATACGATTCCGTAAGTGTTGGAATTAACTCGCACGATCTCTGAACAAATCCCCTACACAGTCAAAGATTGTTCTCACGAGTGCCTTGGCGGAAATGTTTCTTCGAAAATTGCATTCGCAAAAGTTTATCAACTATATTGAAGGGACAGAGTTTTTCGATTTGGCAGATGAAACAGTTGAGTGCTCTGTTTGACATTGCATATTTTTCATAGCTAAAAAACAACAAACAAAAAATAATAGAATGGTTTAAAACCTCTTCCAGAAACTACTCTTGCGCGTTTGGAAAAAGTGCAGGATCTTGTTCTTTTTCGATACGGAAACACGGGAGTTACAGCAACACTACAGCTCGCCGTCAAAACATTGGAGCTTATTCCAACATTTCCAGTACGAAACATCAATTCTTTTGGCGACGGAAGCACTGGGAGCGGAAGCGCCAAGGAAAAGGCGGGAGTGTTTCGCGATTGTTTGTTGGTAAAGAAGGGAACCACCATGGGAGAATTAATGTCTGACCTTCTTGGCGAGAGTAAAAAGTTTTGCCAGTATATCGAAACTGTTGGTGGAGTCAGGGTATGTTTTCATTTTTTTTTTGATGGTGTATTTTTATTGATACTCACAACTCATGCACTTTCCAGCTTTCCGAGAGTGAATTGATAACGCCGGAAAACAGTTTTGTCTCATTCAAGCTGAGTGGAAGTGAATGAGTTGACAAATTAAATAAAAAATAAAAAAATAATAAATAAAAAATAAAAAATAAAAATAAAAATAAAAATAAAAAAAGAAAAAGAAAAAGAAAGGGAAAAAATGTTTCGCCTCTCTCGCTTTGCGCTTCTTGTGCGCCAGCAGTCGACACTGACGTCCAGCGCAGAGGCCAGCCTCCAGGCGGCGATGCAGGTCCGGACGGCGCTGGATGCCGGCTCGGTCGGCGCGGCAGTCGGGCAGTTCCGGGCTCTGGACGCGGCGGGGCGCGCGCGGCTGTCGACGGAGGACGGCGAGCGGCTGCTCGTTGCGGTTGCGGCGGGGGCCGGCGGCGTGCACGGGGCGGCGCAGCGCGCACTCGTCGGCGAGCTGTTTGCGCTTTTTCCGCACGTGGCGGCGCCCGGCCGCACCGCCGTGCTGGAGACGCGCGCGGCGGCCGGCGACGTGGCCGGCGCGGCGCGCGTGGTCGCCGGCGTGGCGCCGGACGTGGCGGCGCCGCTCGTCGCAGAGGCGTTTGCGCGCGCGGGCGACTTTGGCAGCGCGGCGGCGGTGCTGCGCGCGTTTGTGCGGCGCCACTACGGCGCGCCGAAGCCGCCGCCCGACGAAATGCTGCGGCGCGTCGCCGCTGCGAAGGACGAGCGCGACCGCGCGCACGCGCTGCGGCGCCGCGCAGTCGAAGAGCGCGTCATCAGACACCTGGACGGCGCAGCGGCGGCGGCGGCGGCGGACGCCTCGGCGGAGAAGCCGCTGCCGCAGCGCGCGTCGCTGCTCGACAAGGTGCTCGCGCTGCTCGACGAGAAACCGGCGTGGAAGCGCCATCCGCCGCTGCCGCGCGACGCCTCGCCCGCAATGATCAAAAAACGCACCCGTCCCGCCGCCGAAAACCCGAATGCGCTTCTATTGACCACATACAACAACCTGCTGAAAGCCTACGTCTCCACAAACAACAAGGAAGCCACTCTTGATCTGCTTGCTCTCATCAAGGAGTTTATCCCTCTCACAAAAATCGCCCCCAACTTCACATCCTACAGCATTGCCATGACCCCATTCGTCAACACGGGCGACTACACGGCTGTCCAAAAACTGTTCAATGAAGCCGCTGAAACATCAGGCCGCGTCCCCAGCATCAACCTCTCGACCCGAATTCTCGCTGCAATCGTGAAAGCAAACAACGTGGAAGCCGGAAAACTTGAAATCGAAGCAATTCAAAAGCGACACGCCGACGTGGCTCCCACCAAATCCCTTTTGCGTGAAATGATGCGTGTCTATGCATTGGATTCAGAAACAGGAACCAATGCTCCAGAAGCTTGGGGAATCATCAAAACTCTCATTCAATCTGCAAAATCAAATGACACTCCTCTGGAAGAAATTTATGACTATTCCGCTGAATTGGCGCTTGCAAACGGCCCATTGCAACGAGGAAAGGAACTGAGTACATGGGATGCATGGTTTGATGGAATTGGAAAGTTTGCTCCCCGGTTAAAGTATGCCACCGGTATGATTGGATACGCTGCCATCCCATCCACTGCCAGTAGCACTGAAACTTTCCAAAAGTTTTTGGAGGCCTTTGATGCTGCTGTTGTCGATCCGGAAGACCGCCGAGTTGAGTACGGCAAAGTTCTCAAAAATTTGATGGCTGGAAACAATATCTTGGAGGCGGCTCTGTTTTTCGAAAGTGCGCGTGTGAAGGGGGTCGAGTTTGGTGCTACTGGGTATTCTGCTATGGTCTCGGGACTGTTGAAGTCGGATATCGACAGTAAAGAAACCTTGTTGCTTGGGTTGGTGGATCGGATGAAAGCAAATGGCTTCAAGGAACAATTTCTCTTGCACAACTTGACGAAACACTTGGGTCCTTCTAGTCCCGTGGTTCTCGCTTATAGTAATGCGGTACAACAAGAAGCGGCTGTTTGAGTATTCCTTTTTTTTCGTTTTCTGAGGGTTGAGGTCTCTTACGATTGGACCGTGTTGATTGATGACTGGAAATAATATTTTTCGTTGCCTGATTCTACCCATTGAACATTGAATCACATCTATTCATTCATAAAACCGATTTAAAGAATGATGGATATTTCTTCGCAGCAAGTATAACAAGAAACTATAATAGCAGTTCAAACGAGGAAAGAAGAAAAACAACAAAACAACAAAAAAAAAAACAAAAAGTCTTCCTCCCCTCTCTCTCTCTCAATTCCGCCTGCCCGCAACTTATCCACGGGACTTTCTTTCCCCACCACATACTTCAAATCACACACAGACAGACTCCTCCCACCTCCTCCCACCCCCACGCAATTTCCCAACCTCTCCCCCCGCCCCCAACCTCGTCTGAAAAAATTACAAAAAGTAGGGCGCATTTTGCCTTGGCGGTACGGTCCGTTCATTATCAGGTACAGCTGAGAAGATCTTGAAGTTGGTTTCATCTACTCCAAGCCCTTCATCTACTCTCATTATACTAGCCACATTTCCACATCGATAGCAGTAATTTGGCGCAGACCACACTGTAACCAGATTTTCATCGGGGAACATGAATTTATATCCTTCTTGAACCAGTTGATGCGCACGCGCAATCAATGTAAGGTTATTCACATGGTTGAACTTTGGAGTAAATAATCAAATGAATGTTTTAAAAAAAAACACACATTGGCAGGAAAAAAAAAAATTTACCTCTGTAGTGACTTTGGCGCCAAACAGCCATCCTGCACCTCGAGGACTTACGGCCCATGTTTCAATATCATCAGGATCAGACCACATTAGATCTGAAAAAAAAAATGCGATATGACTTTGTAAACAAAAATGTTGCCACACACACACACACACGCAACACACAACTCACCACAAAAGGCACCATCATGCGGAACTTCTTGACATCTCTGAATTGTTCGAATCTGATCCAGCGTTCTCACATCAGGAGATAAACCTCCATGTACACACAAAATTCGACCATCAATTATCTAGGAGAGAGAGGGGTTTGAGAAAAAAAAAGACCGCCACACCAGCCAAAAAAAAAAAGGATCAAACCGCGGCTAATGTCAGATAATCAAACACAGAACAACAATATTTCCAGACGTTGGCATTCCCATATTTCGTTTGACATTCATCTGAAATGTTGGAGAGGTGGGGGGGAGGCAAAAAAAAAATTAATATTTTCACATATTTTCTCACTTTCTCTTTTTACCGTAGAATCCATAGACTTGAGTAATTTGACGACTTTCGTGATTTCCGCGAAGAAGGGTAATTTTGTCTGGATATCTTGATAACACACCCAAAAAAAAAAAAAGTAAGAAATAAAATTTTCTCAAATGAAAAGTAAACAAATGATTTCCCGCTTTTTTTACCTTGCCTTCAGCGCCAATAATAATGTAAATGTTTCAAGACTGTAGTAACCACGATCCACAAAGTCTCCCTGATGTGTGCGTATTAGGTGAACAAAACAAAAAAAAAAGTAACGAAAAAAAAATACAAAATAAAAAAAAAACAAACAACAAACCATAAAAATATAACTAAAATTTGGAACTTCTCCTCCCACTCGAAACAGTTCGATCAAATCATAAAACTGGCCATGAATATCTCCACATACAATTACAGGCGCATGCACGGGTTGAATATTTGATTCTTCAATCAACAGCTCTTTAACCTTTAAAAATGCAACCCATAGGAAGAGGGCGGTGATTAATGATATACCACCAAAAAAACCTATAACTCACCATTTCACACAACTTTTTGATATCGGGTTCCGGTAGATATTCGCACTTTTTGACTGTCTCCAGCCACTCATCAGGTCCTTTGAAAGAAGAAGGCGAAAAGAAAAGAAAAAAAAACAGGAGGAAAAATCAACTCAAATCATCAGAAAAAAAATTGGATTTTGTTTACCCCCAGGCATTGATTCTTTTTTTTTTTGATAGTATAAAATTCAGACACGAGTTTGGAGCAGAGAGGAAATGTTATGACGCTGCAAGTTTTTTTTGTTGGAGGAGTTGTTTTAGTTCTCTCTCCCCTGTGCCACAAAACACTCGTTTCCCCCCGAGAGAGTCCCATTTTTTTCCTGCAGAGAGAGTGCCTGTGTGTTATGCGTATGACAACACGGCAGCATGTTTCGGATTCATAAAAAGGCACTGCTTTCAGCACTTGACTGCTATTGGGATTTCGCTTCCAGTTCTCCATCCGAATGGCTTTCCCCCGCCCGATTTTCTCATGTATGATTCGAAGAGCATTCAAGCGAGATCCGATACGCGGAGGGGCCGAAATCGGATGCTCGGGTAATGACGACATGGGGGGGGAGGGCCCCAAAAAACAGACACCCTTCTCCAAAGCACACGCCACGAACCTAGTTCACCCAAAAAGAGGTTCTGTATCCGCTGAAGTTTGAACTCGGCGAATAGATTTGATGGGGTTTTTGGCGTTTTCAAGGGCGTGAAGGCGGTTGGTCGCTCGTTGGTGGGACACTCGCTCTGAATTTCGCAATAAAAAGACACTAAATAAGTAAATATTTTAAACCTAATAAAACAAACAAAATCGCATTTATTTATTTGTGTGGAAGTTTTAAGTTTTTGGCCTTCTGTTTTTACGATGCAAGATTATTCGAATCAAAGCGCGATTCATCAAAGAAAACAGCTTTGATATTCCTTCCCCCAAAAAACCTCCCGTCCATTTTAGATTTGGCTGTTGTAATAGTATTTTAAGATGCAAGTTAATACATGTCCAGATGCAAACGAAAAAATCGATTGGCAGAGAAAACGGTCCAGAAATAAAAAGCAAGAAAATGAAGGAAGAGGCAGAAACAAAAAACGATATCAAGCCAACACATTGGAATGCGTTCGAGGGGATTTGTTACCTTCTGTCGCAGACTCACGGCTGGTAAACTTTACAAAAATCCGCACTGCTTCGTCATCCCGAACCATCGGGCCCTTAGTTTCAAAAATTCGCACCCGCTCGACAGGCCCAAACTTGGAGCATTCACCAGCGGTTTCCTCTTCCAAATCTTCATCAACTTCGCCCGGTCCCACCATATTCAGCAATAACACAACGCGAGTTTGAGTGTTTGAAGGTTTGGCTTGCTCATATCCACTGGAAGCAGGTATAGACATTTTTTGACGCCTTTGGTAGGCATCGTCTCCTGAAGATTGAAGTAAAACTGTGGCAGCTGATAGTGATGGCTTTGCTGTAGTTGTTGACATGTTCATTCGCCGGAGATATGCGTCGTCTCCCGATTCGTCCACTTGAAAAGGCACCGCAGAAGGAGCAGATGTGCGTTGCTGTAATAAGGCAGTGTTGAGGGGAATTCCGTCAACATCGTCGTCGTCATCATCATCCTCCTCCTCGTCATTTTCAACATCTTGATTTGTGGTTTAGTATTTCATGAAAAAGTATTGGCATGATAGTATACTCACTTGCGTTTATAGGCTGTGGTGGATTAATTTGTTGTTGTTGATGTTGTTCTTTTTCTTGTTGGTGTTGTTGGTGTTGAAGTTGCGGCTCAAGCTCGTGTAGCGGCTTGCTTTGATCCACAGTCTTTGCCATTTTCTTCTCTTCTTTTCTACGTCGTTTTGCTTCGCGTTTGGCAACTTCGAATTCGTTCGGTTTTGCTGGATCTGGAAGTCTACTTCATCAGTCTCACCCCGATAAATTAAAAAGGACGCACCGTAGTCATCCAACTTATCATGCTTGATTATGGGCCGCACTTGCTGATGCTGTTGCTGGGACTGTTGTTGCTGTTGTTGTGATGGTGGTTTTACAGGCATTGAACTTGTTGTTGGCGTTGGCCTCTTTGCGGAGATCACAGGTTTTGGTATAGTTGCAGAAGCAGCAGGTTTTCGGCGAACTGGAGCGAGAAGACGCGAGGAGTGAGACCATCCAGCTTCGGTTTTCTTTCAGTATAATAGTTTTCGAAGTTGCTTCAATCTTTCACTGCTCAAACCAGGAACAACCGCCTTTGCCGCTGAATTTAGCTCGGCTACAGTTGCATTTGTATTCGCATTAGTTGCGACTGATGTCTGGGCCGCACTGTCGGTGTCAGTATCGAAATCGTAGAGCTTTGACCGTGATGCCATGTTTTTTTTTTCAAAACTTTATTTCTGTCACTTGCAATAAACCAAAACATCTCCTGTCCTTCTCGAATCATCATGAAAGTGACTGTTGAAGAATCGAGCACATTCTTTGTATCCTTCCTGCACCAAATCACCCTCAATGTTTTTCAGAAGCGCTTGAAAGAGAACCACCCGACTTGGCCAAACATATTGCTGAATCATGTACGTTTCTTGCCCTGCAACTGGCAACAATGCATCCGTTCTTGTTTTTCTTCCTGATAAACTGATGTTGCTGTCTTTTGAAAAGTACATGTCGATAAATGCCGACGGATTTGCGTAGAAGATATCGGATTCATCAAGGTACGTCTTCTTGTCGATCTTTGGGCTGGAAAAATAAGAATATCAACAATGGGTCGGTCACTATTCAAGTCTGGCTTGAACTCACTCTAAAGGCGGTTCACACGTTATGAACCTCATATCCACATCGTGTCTGTGCAAATGAGAATAGAAAGGCGTCGAATGACACGGCATCAAGAACAAGATGCCTCCTCCTCCTTGTCCTCCTCCAGTTCCAGTCACGCCACTATTCTTTCTCAACCATCCCATCACATCTACAACCCCTCTTTGATGAACTAATCCCAAATAAAAGGCTGCAATAGCATTTGTCAAAACAAGAGCCCCTAGTGTGATCCTGAAAAAATTCCGCTTCCAGAACCCACTGCCCGTGGTATTCGAATGAGCTTGAATGATAAAAATCGTGTTCCCGGCGGCACAGAGGGCGAGTGGGAGCAACGGCATAATGAACCGGAACTCCTTGTGTGCAATCAAACTATACAACAGCGTCGTGAAAAGTATAACGTCACGAACATTATTCAAACGATTGATTTGAGTTGTTTGGTAGTAGAGTGTGTAGACTGTGAGCGGGATAAACGTAAAGAGGACTATTGGGATTCCCTGGGAGAGATACCAATGCCAATTATGGACTCCGTAGAACGTTGATATCCCCTGAGACAGGTTGAACTTAAGAAAGGTGTACGGAACCAGCGTCCATTCATTGTAAAATTGGCGATCAATCAAAGCAGATGTTCCAATGGCCGTTAAGCTGGGATTCTCGTTCAGATCCTTTGATGCAAATTAACCAGTCCTTACCCAATAGCCATCACTCGAAATAAAACAATTTTTATATCTTGGTAACTAATTTGAGAGAGAAGAGAATACCCAAGATACATCCAAATCACGGCATTGGTGGGCCTTAGAATACATGCAATAGCCGCAAATGTCAAAGAAACAGTGATTTCTCTGGTGTTTGTTTTCTCATGAGTCCAGAACTGGTATTAAAACATGATGGATTCCACTAACTGAATTCGCTCTGTTGTCCAAACGGTGGATTTGTTGGTGGTCCAAGGCCAGTAGAACATTGCAACAGCGGTCAAGGAAGTTTCAATACTGTTTGAAAAGGACCTTACTGCGCAAAAGAAGTTGAAGAATGAGATCAAGGAAGACACCAACTTCGTTATTTGATTTTAGTGTCGCCCAAGATGCTCCAATTTATGATTACCGCCCATTTAGCTGGTCCCTTTCCAAACAACTTTGAGGCTAGTTTATAGGTATAAATATCCCCTATGGCTGCAAAGAAAGCTTGAAAGATCTTCGGGGCCATGATCTGATACTGGTGTTACAGGAGATTCGAGCCTCTTTCTTCCGAACTCACAATCCACTCAGTATCATCCAGTCCTGACAATTGAAGCACTTTATAGACTGCCGCAAATAGCATCGGATGTGTAAATCCTCTGACTCGGTAAGTCCACTCCCATGTCAAATAGCCATATCCAAAAACGTATTCATGGGCAACCTCAAGCGATTGCCAATATTCGTCTGGAGAGAAGAACGTTTTGATCAAAAGGCTGTTGTATATTCTGAAGCCCAGGATAATGATGAATGTCAGCCACGGTCGAGGAATCGCATGTTTCTCTTTTGTTGTAACCATTTTATTTACGACCAAAAATGGAAAGCCAGATCGATCGCATCCAACAGGCATTGGAAGAAACGCTACCTCTCTTACGGAGCCTCGTCTTTCAGAACGAAACTGAATTCATCTGCATTGGGGCAGTCGCCATCGTCATCCTGCTTTATGTTGTACTCATCCCATCCCCTGTCAAGATCATACACTCTCCCAATACCGTTCTGATTGCATCAAGAGACAAGAAAGGAAGGTCTTCTCGGATACCGCTGGCTACGCTGCTTTACAATAAGTGCCCCTCTCTGGCCAAGGGGCGTTTCTGGCCTACACCTTGGCTTCCTTTTGGTGACATGCAAACGATCTACGCTGGGTTGATTTCAAAGTTTCCTGAAATGAGAGCTGACTATGATCGACAATTGATGGATATGCCTGATGGTGGGCTGGTTGCTGTTGACTGGGCCCCCAAAGATCACAAGAGCATGCCTGCAACAACAGTTGAGTTACTCACAAGAATCAGACTATTTTAACGAGATTTATTTTTCATATAGCCGATCCTTATCATTTTGCATGGATTAGCTGGAGGGTCACGGGAGACATATATTTGTGATCTTGTGCCGTATGCTCTCAAATCTGGTTATAAAGTTGCTGCTTTGAATTATCGCGGTTGCGGTGGTGTTGAAATAACCACTCCTCAGCTATACTCGGGGTCTTTCACGGAGGACATTCGTCTCATGACTCAATTCATTGCCAAAAAATATCCAATGGCTCCTCTTGTGGGTATCGGATTCAGTCTCGGAGCCAACATCATGATGAAAGCGATTGGAGAAGATAGCGAAGAGTCTCCATTGATTGGTTGTGTTTCGATTGCTAATCCGTATGACTTACATTTGGGGCTGACGCTTCTGCATTCCACTTGGTTTGGAAAAAATGTGTATTCTAAGATAATGACGAGTAGCTTGATTGGCGTGTTTAAAAAGTGAGAAATTGGTCCACATTTTAATTTATTGCTTACTCAAAACCACAGGCACCGGAACACTTTCGAAAAGAATTCATCTCATCCACAATACATTGAGCCAATTGACTCATCCCAAATTATGAAAGCCAAATTTTTGCCAGAGTTTGATGAAGCTGTGACGCGGCGAGTGTTTGGCTACAGGACTGTTTCAGAATACTACAGAATGGGTTCTTCGGCGCAGTACCTGCCCGATGTTGCGATTCCAACTTTGCTTTTGTCTGACGTGAATGATCCTATTGCTGTTTCTGGATCTATTCCGTTGGCAGACGTGCTGGGTAATCCTTATATTATATTGGCAACAACGCAACGAGGCGGTCACATTGGATGGTTTGAAGGTCTATTCTTCCCCAAGAGATGGTTTCCTAAGCCTGTTATGGAATTTGTGAAAGCATTAATAGATGTGCGTATTCTGTGCGTGTGTCTGTGTGTGTGTGGTTGTTTTAACATAAAAGTCAACTAGGCACATGAGTCACTTCCACCGCATCAGAAGCACCTTTTCGCTACCGCAAAGATTCCGGCTCGAAAGAATCATATTCACCATGGAAAACATGCAACTATATTTCGTCATCAGAAACGTGAGGATGAGAAACACGCACCAATGCCATCAACTCCCTCGCACACGGCACCATCCAAACCCACCGTGAAAATTGCGGCATCACAGATTATTGGAAACAATACTGTTAAATTGTCACAAAAAGTGAGACCTGCATACTTCGGTATACTTTCCTTTGTGCAACAGTTCATTGGATATGGTCGTGTTCTTGAGGGCAAAACAGTGGAAACATTGATGGCTCGTCGGTTTTTTTTCATTGTGATGGCGACCTGTGCTTATTTGTGGCGAAAGAAAGGCCGATATACCTCCTTCACTAAAGCCGTTGGAGTTGCATCCGGACGAAAATTGGTCCAATAAACTATTGTAGCAACTCACATAGAATATTCTACCATTCGGTTGTTTATTTGCTACATTTATTACTGACGGGACAAAAGTCCAAATGAAGTTTCAATACATTGCTTAAGCTCCTTATAGCTCACAATCAAACATGATTGTTCATCACGACTCATGAGCATGATGCGTTCATCAACACCAGCATCCAACTAAATATAAATAAAAAACTCAACAAAAGTACAAGTCAACGAAAAAATGAACCTTATTCAAGCATTGCAAGACATGACCCACATCCACTACTGGATTTCCTAATTCATCTACTTGGTGAAACACGTAGTCACGGAAAAGTTTCAATAAGTATCGATCGCCCGTCTCAGACCAGCTTGGGTCCATATCAAATCTAAAACTCAACACGTTAAAACGAATTTTCAATCACTTAAAGGGGTAATCCTACTCTGGCCTTTCATTGATGAAACCCAACTTTGCCAACAACCGAACAACACGACCATTTTCTGTTTCTTTCATCAATTCAGATTCAAGAATATCGTTGTAACTATCATCAAGTAAAACTGTTCAATTATATCCCCAATGTATGAATTGCAAACCTGTTAGCGCTGTTTGCTTCCTGCAATATACGAGGCATGATCATCGTCAAGACTTCATCAATACTCTTGTAATTACTCCTTTTACTTAATAGCAGCAAAATGACATTCTTGAGATCAATGGAGTATTGTCGAGATATGTACTCCAAAGATTTCGGCAGATTATGGACTGCGGCAAGGGATCCACAGGCCAGAGACACAATCAATCGACCAAAGTTGACTAAATCGTCTTGCTGTGTTCCAAAGAAATTTGAACCATTACTGGCAAGAACTCTTTGAAACCGACTAACCTGGAACTGCAGGGTATTTTTTCCGCCATCGAAATTGATCATATCAAAGATTCCACAGCAATTTAATCGAACTCGGTTTTTCCCCGTCACCAAAATCTTGCTTGGCTCTAAAATGCGAGCTGCCAATCCTGCTGAATGGAGTGTTTTGATTGCCGAACTGATTTGGATAATGTAGCTCCAAAGAGACTTTTCCGGGACACCAAGTTTGACACCCGGTCGTAAGGGCGAAACGACAAAGTATTTGGCGCTCAGGGTAGTAGATAGTGGGTGATAGTCATACACAAACACAAGAGCTATTTTTTAAACCACGGAATCAAAAAGGACAAATGCAGGTAAGAGACGCGAGCGGGTACACGTTTGTATGGGTGATGGGGGTATTGAGACTCACAATTATCGCCAAATGACTTCGTCGTAAATGCTTCACGCACTGAAACAATGCTAGCATGATTAATTCTTCGCCAGCCTTCAATGCTTGACATTGCTGTTTCGGATAACAGACGAAATCCTGACCTCCAAAGTTAAAAGAGAGAGGCAGACAAATTATGATCACCTTCAATTCTCCGAAGCACGTAAGGTCTTCCATCAACCGAAGAAATTGCTTTATAAACAGATGTAGGAAAGCCAAACACCTTCGAATGTCTATCTTGCTTATCATCTAAAGGAAACAAACTGTGATACACATGCACTTCCGAAGGTAGTGATTGCGCCTCGGGAGCTATTATGAAAATTATAAGTTGCTATAAACAAATTCTTGAAAGTTAAGTACAATTTGGATCCAGTGTTGACTGAGAAGCTTCTGACTGCCGCTGAAGTTGTTCCCGCAACTTGTCTTCCATAAAAAAGTAATGGATTGGTTTACAATGAGGCGGAATATTCGTCACATGTGGCAAGGCCGGAGAATACAAGTGATATTGAAGCTACGAGCAAATGTGTGAATAAGTACCGCCGAAGATAAAAAAAACCAGCCAAGAACACGAACGGGTTGCAAGGGTGCGGACGGAGTTTTCTGAATCTGTTGAGGAGAGCCTTGTTGTATATCCGGATAAGCGAATGGATCGCTTTCTAACTGTTGGAAGAAGGCACTTCCACTTCCCAGACCACTCAACCTATCCTGCTGTTGCTTCTGTTGTTGCAGTTGCAGTTGCTGCTGTTGCATTTGTTTTTGTTGTTGTTGCATTTGTTGCTGTTGCTGCTGATGCAAAGGGTGGTGATGCTGTTGTTGCAACTGAGGGGTCGCCCGAAACTACAAACTTGTGAGTCAAAGGTTTCCAGAGGACCAACAAGTATTCCTCAACTGCATTTGACACACCCATCGCACCAAATCCACCGATTAAATTATCTTCATAATTATTCACGCTGGCAACACTGGCTCGAGAACTTGTGTAGCCAGGGTAAGCTTGATCAACACTAGAACAAAGCAGCCAATAAGCATACGCCCGCCACAGAAATTTTCTTACTTCTCTGCCCCAAAAGATGACTCAAACGCATTGAAGCCAACATGAGCTATGATTCGTTTGTGGGGAGTAGACACTCAAGTCAGAACCAAAAAAGCAACATCAATATCAGAGACAGATCTAACATGATAAAGCGCTAGGAGCAAACGACGGAGCAGAAATAATATTGGATGGTTTAAATTCCGGGGAGTCAAATCGCAGCTTCCCCTTTTTCCTGGACACTGTGTCAGAACAAAGCAAGTATCTTCAAACACACAACACAAGACGCACCAATCTGGACTGGCAGATGTTTGAAAGACTGCTTGAGGGGCCACTGAGCCCGGATGGTGGAGTGCCTAGAGACTCCTCAGAATTGATCAACAAATACTCCAAACGAACCGCACTGTTCGCGAAGCCACTCATTTCCCGTCCATGAGAAAACTCACAGCCACTGTTTTCATATTTGCAGAAGCCGTGGATCAGAACGTTGCGGCACTGCTTTGGATTCATTGACAAAATATTTATTGGATTTTACAAAAAGTACTCTATCCTGAGATCAACGTCGACAGTGCAGCACGCTTCTTTTGAAGCTCTTCGTTGAGCTTTCTGACAATTCCTTCGAAGCGCGTCTATATCGGGTATAGAATGATCAATAAAACAAATCCACAGTAACAGGTATCCCACCCGCATAATCGGATTCTTCTCCTTTTCTACTTGATCTTCTTTTTCCAAAATGGTGCCCTCGAGTTCTGCAATTTCTTCGCGAAGCTCCCTGGTTTCTTCATCTTCAACATCTAAAACAAACGGTTAAACAACGACCAACCACCAAATTAAATTCTTAACCATCTTCGTCAGAATCGTCCATGGGAATGTCGCCCTGTTCTTCTTCTTCTTCCAAATCTTCCTCTTCGTCGTCATCGTCATCTCCACCCTCTTCCACGGCCAGCTCGGCTTCCAGAGCATCTTCCAGCTCTGAATCCGGGATTAGAATAAACATTTCTGAGCAGAAAACAACAAACCGGCTGCCAGCTCATCATCGGAATTGAATTCGCCACCTGCTTCACTTCCCATTTCATCAGCCTGATCTGGCGGGGTAATTTCTCCGTCATCCCTGTCTTCATCATCCCCGGCATCATCGGGAGCAACTTCCACGATTTCTATCCAAATAAATGAGCAACCAGGAACAATCCTGATTTGGCAACAGTACCTCGTTCCACTTGAATTGCTTCTGAATCCGCTTGAAGCAATCTTTCCACCTCACGTTCTACATTTTCGATTGCCTGTTGTTTTCAATGGATAAGGAACGCCGCTACTCCCGCTGTGGCAGAGTCAAAAGTTACCCGTTTGGAAATACGCTTTCTGAACCGACGGGTCCTCACGAATTTAAGAGGTGCCGAGATTCCGTGAGGCCACACATAATCTTCTGTAGATTCATGCAGTGTGGAAGGGTTGTCTGATTCAGCAACAACCAGCATCTGCCAAACGAGTTTTTGAGTGTTGAGATGCATCCCCCCCTCCTCCAACTCCCACCGCACCTGAGATATATCGCAAATCTTATACAATTGCCTATTATCCCATGTCTTTTGTGATTCTAAAATACAAGGTAGGTCCACCAATGTAGCTGGATATTTATCCTTTGCATATTTGAAGGAGGCTTTTCGTGGACCTAACAACGACATTGTCTTCAGATCGTGCGGCGAGACTTTCCGATGAATGCGGCCTAAAATGAGTTACCCGAGAAGTGTATCGATATATCGTCCATCGGTTCTCGGTTCTTTGCGAGTTGCTTCAGTTTGGCTGCAAGTTCCACATTCTGAACCCGTAAGATCAGATGTTCTTCAACGGGCGGCTGAAGCTCGGCTTTTTCTACTTCTCGCTTTAGTTTGACTTTTGAGTTGGCTGCTGCTGTTGCTGGTTGTGGTTTCGCAGACATCTTAAAAAAATGTACTTTACAGCTTTTATTTTTTTTACGGCATTTATATAATATTTCTCTATATTTCTTCGAGTACTCTTGAAAGAGTGTGTGATAGCAGATTGAACTTCCAGCAACGCTTGATTTATTTTTGATTTGTTGCGTTGTTCTTTCAACAATAATTTAAAAAGCCAACAATGGAATCCCTAATTGCAGCCACAACGCGTACTTTTACTGACTTCACCGAAGTCAAGTCCACATACGCCAAACTCGATCAATCAGGAACAGTTGCCGATGCCCTTAGCAAATACTCAAAGTATTTCTCAGAAACGGCTCCAGGCACCCCTTCACCAACATCAACCCAAATCCAAGAAGCACACACTGTCAATATTCTCTACTTTATTGCCCTCAGCGCTGATTCGCACTCTTATGTTGTGACGCTTGGTCAGGTCTTGGCTTACATTGACAGGCTTGGCGCAAATTCAAAGGAACGTCTTGGTGTCACCCTCGTTTCTTCTTTGGACAAGCTTCCGACTGCAGCAGAGAAGCAACAAGTTTTCCAGAAACTGGTTGCGATTGTTCAGTCTTTTATTATGACGCGAGTCGCAAATGTTGATTCCAAGGCTCCAATCACGCTATGTGCCGATGAAGGCATCGTAACTGCAGTTTCCTTTCTCGAACTGCTCAGTTAAGAAACTTCTTTTTTTTAATTATTATTATGCGCTTTCTTCTTCTTTTTTTTTTTTTTTTTTTTTTTTTAATTTATTTGATTATTCTGACTTTGATTGTATTTCTTAGACGATATCAACAACGACAATGGATTCGTTTCGTTCGAAGAATTCTACAATGATGCAATCAAGGAAGCAATTTCAATGAAGGAAGATTACCCGCGCTGGAAATCAAGCTCTGGTTTCTCCTTCTTCAATTATCCCTTTCTTTTGGATTCCCATGCAAAGGGCGACATTCTCAAGATTGAGAACATGATCACAATGAGGCATGAACTGCAAGATTCGTTTTTCAGAGCAATGTTTATTGGTGTGAATAGTCCGTATCTTCATCTGGAAGTTCGGCGAGATAGCGTGGTTCGCGATGCAGTTGCTCAGCTGGCTACTAAAACAACTCATGACTTGAAGAAGCAGCTTCGAGTTACTTTCGTCGGTGAAGAAGGGATCGATGATGGTGGCATTCAAAAGGAATTTTTCCAGATGGTTGTAAAGGAGATATTTAATCCAACCCATGGTGAGTATTTGGGACGAAAAAGAGTTTTTTTTTAAATAATATTTATTTATTCTTATTGTAGGAATGTTTCAAATCTATCCAGAGTCTCGCTTATGTTGGTTCACGAAAGAATACATCACAGATGGAGGAGTCTCTGAGGAATACATGCTCATTGGCCGTCTTCTTGGATTAGCCATTTATAACTCCAACACCTTAGAAATCCCCTTCCCAGTGGCACTCTTTAAAAAAATCTTGCATCTACCACCTACTATAGACGACTTGTCAGAATTGGATCCCCCCCTTGCGAAAGGTCTTAAAGATTTATTGCAATACGAAGGAAACGAGTTTGAAGACCTCTATGATTGGACGTTCCAGATACAATACGATGGCCCATACAATGATAGGAATTTTCATGATTTAAAACCCAATGGTTCCACCATCCAATTGACTAAAGAAAATCGTTCCGAGTTTGTCAAGTTGTATGTCGACTTTATTTTCAACAAGTCTGTGGCTACAGCGTTCCAGAGTTTCAGTGAAGGATTGTATTCTGTTGTAGATCGTGAAGCTTTAGTTGTTTTTCGACCTGAAGAGTTTCAGCAGCTTGTTGTTGGATGTCCTGATTTGGATTTCAAGGCTTTGGGTTGGTTAAAATGTTCTTACTTCTCTTTCCAAAGAGAAAATGCAAAAAAAAAAAAAAAAAAAAAGAGAGCTAAAACTACAACCACCACCCATCTAGAAAAAAATGCTAAATACGAAGGCTGGGATGAGGATTCGATTGTTTTGAAGCAGTTTTGGGAAATTGTTCATGGAATGACATTGGAAGAGCAGAAACAATTGTTATTCTTCACAACAGGATCCGACCGGGCGCCAGTTGGAGGGCTAGGAAATCTTTCATTTGTGATTGCTAGAAACGGACCCGATAGGTTTAATTTTTTTTTGGTTGTTGTTACCAAAGCTAAACTACTCCTTAGTGACCGCCTTCCAACCTCGCACACTTGCTACAATGTACTGTTACTTAATGAATACGCGTCGAAAGAGAAACTCGAAGAAAGGCTCAAAAAGGCGATTGGGTTTGCTCATTGCGGATTCTTTTTGCTTTAATTTCCAGCCGAATAAAAAGATTTTTAACTGCGAAGAGCGAGCTCATTTGATGTCTCCTGTAGTTCTTGGTTGGATTGTTTGCTTGCACCGAATTCCAAATTCTGTTTTATCGAGATGACTCAGATGTCATTCTTCAATTCCAGGCCACCAACCAAGTTATTGTTGCAAAGCAGTCCTAGCATTGACGCGGCCGCAAAGATATCTCTTGCGAGCGACATTCCTGTAGTCCAGGTTTAATAGCATTCAAGTTTCAAATACGGACACACTTACACACACACACGCACACACAGACTCCCGTCAAGATGACCAAGCGCGAACTCAATGATGGTCACGGTATTAAACTTTACGGAGGTGGAGAGGTGACTGAATTCCCCCTCCTCGGGGCGTACCAACAACTAGCAAAAGTTGCATTGAATGTGAGCAATGGAATGAGAGAGTATGACCTGCAAAGAGTAAGAATGGGTCAAGTGGTTGACCGTGCTGCGGGACCACCAAGTTCTGCCGTTATTCAAGGACAATCCTCTGTTGACTCAGCTACTCTGTTATCCTACCAGCAACTAGCAAAAGTTGCATTGAATGTGAGCAATGGACTCAGAGAATATGACCTGCAAAGAGTAAGAATGGGTCAAGTGGTTGACCGTGCTGCGGTCAGCAACATACAGGTGTTCGCCACATAAGCAACCTTGGCAATAATCATCTTAAAATGTGACTCAAGCCAGACAAAGTTATTTGCGTGAGCATAGCTACTGTTGAATAAGGGCTCAAGAACTGCGACTTCTGCGGCTGGTCGCGACTTAAACCAGGACTGGAGCACAATGTCCCATGTGAGAGCCACAGTACCGATGTATATCATACCGCATCGAGATACAGTTGCAGGCGATGCATTGCGTAACGAATGCACTTCGAAAGTCAACTTACACGCAGCCGACATTGGTATACGATCACCATTCGCCAAAGTAAGACATTTGTTGTCATCCAATACAGAGTTCAAGTTTTCAATCCAAACAGCATCGACGGGTCCGTCAAGAATAATCCAAATAACTTGACCTTTGTTCTTTAACGTTTTCCGCCACAAGCTTGAGAAAATTCCATCCGTCCAATCATTAGTAGTGACATCCAGTCGGCCGAACATTTGAAAATCAGTAATAGCCTTCGGATTCATTCGAAGCTCCTTGTGTGGATCGCCACAAACAGTCATAGCTTTGAGAAGTGCGCTGATGCACTTGGTTTTTCCAGTGCCAGTTGGACCAAGGCACATAATTCCGTGGCGGACTCTTTGAGTTTCATACAATTGAATGACTTTTAAAGTCCAAGGCGGGTGATTAATCAAGTTGACTTCTGCCAACTGTTGATCCACAGCGACTTCGATATTTGGGTATGAGGCTGGTAAAAACAAAGTTAGTACAGCAAAACGATGAAGCTCGAGTAGGAATACCTTTCTTCACGACAACACCAGGGAATAAGTCATTAACAAGAGAGAGAAAAAGAGCTTCATCTTCATCGACAAGTTTGGACAGGTTCATATCTCGCAACACTCTCATCAGAATCATATTTT
Organism: Obelidium mucronatum; assembly: GCA_025765595.1. Classification (NCBI taxonomy): domain Eukaryota; kingdom Fungi; phylum Chytridiomycota; class Chytridiomycetes; order Chytridiales; family Chytriomycetaceae; genus Obelidium; species Obelidium mucronatum. The sequence goes on along the minus strand of JAIVFH010000207.1, from coordinate 25,831 downwards.
CAGAATCTTCCGGATTGGCACGTTTAACAGATCCAGATGTTCTCAAAACAGAGAGAATATTTCTGAGACCGAAATCATAGTGGACTTGTTTGGACAGCTGTTGTTCGCAAAGCCCATATAATACGAAGAACTTCTTTGCTAACGGAATGTTGTCCTTGAAACCACAACCAGCGAGTTTGACCCGAATAATAATTTGACGATCAGGAACCATCATCGCTACATATCTGAAATGAACCTTAAGGTTTTCTGGGAGTTCGACACTGATACAAAATGTTAAATGGGTAGCCGTTGCAACAAAATTTTACCGTCCAGCATAACCAGGATTCATAGTAATGAACATTCCGACTTCAGGATTCAAATCAACGCTGTCACCGTCTGTAAATATGAAGCTTGTTTTACGTTCCTTTCTCGCAGCCAATACACATCCAATCTGTTGAGCAGCTACAGACAACACAGGCAATTCTAAAAACTCGTATAAGTGGATCGATTTCAAATGAAGACGATTCTTACCAATCCGATTGAATTCATCAAAGCACCCCCAGACACCTGCCTGGGCCAGCCCTTTGTAAATACGACCCAGGCCACGATAATCCATCTGATCAGAACAATTAAAAACAACTACCCATTTCGCTAAGTTTTTCCCTAAGTCCTTCGTAGACTCGGTTTTGCCAGTACCAGCCGGCCCTGAAAAGATGTTAAAACAAACGAAGCTTCAAATTATCCATTTACCTGCGGGTGAACCTCCCAAAGACATGCCCATTGCTTGCGCCAACGTAATGTAGACGCGATCAGTCAGAGGGGTTATAACCAGTCGATCCGTGCAACCCAAATACTCGCATTGATACTTGAAGTCAAAGTTTGTAATTGAGACTATACAGCAGTCCTTTGTCTCATGCCAATAAAATCGCGCCTGTTTCAGCCATTCAAAGTCTTCGGCAGACTTTACGTGTGTTTTGTGAAGCTTTTCAAACACATCCTTGTGGTGTACTTGGATGGTGATAAACGTCTCGTACTTAACACGATCCATTTTAGTTAAATCCTTGGTGGTGTTTTCGATAAGTAAGTTAAGAATATCGGTGACTCTCTGGTTCGTCGCAGCCATTTTTTTCTTGTCTGTTTTGGAGTTGGTCAATGCCTCTTCACTCATGGCGGTCCACTGAATTTGCAGACAAAGTAAACCAATTTGAGCGGGGTACTCGTCCAAAAACTTTTGAAGTGGCATATCATTCATCCTTGCGGCGGCTTCCCGGATAATATCATTGATGGTTGTTTGAGTTGATGAAAGCAACGTTCCTAACCATGTCTCTACATTTCCTGCAGCTAACATTGGTTTCGTCAATGGAACGCGTTCCCCTTCAGCCGATTCGAGCGCAAGAATTTTGTCATATTCTTTATCATGGAATTGCACAGAGTTAACGTTGTCTGTGACAGACTTCAAGTGTGCTTGAATGGTGTGTGAGTCTGAGGCTTGACCCAAAATTTCCAAGAGAGCAGGATCAGAAACAAAGTAAAATCGCGGAAAAACTGCACGTTTTGATTCAAGATATCCTGAAAGGGATTTTTGACAGAGTTCAAGCTGCTCAGATAGATGTGGCAACAAATTTGCAATTGTTTCATCTAACACACAGCATTGTATAACGTTTGGGTGCTCGTTGGCCAAGCCCATGATTTTGCACCAACTTTTATCAATATTACTGAAACGTTTGGCTTCTTTGGGCATTTGTTTTGCAATATCTCCTCCAACAAATACAGCTTCCAAATAAATCCATAGATTCTGGACTGCAAGCCAATTTTCTATAACTTCAGCAGCTGTTGATAAATTATGGACCCATGTCTGGATTTCAGCCTTGAAAGGAGCATTGTATCGATTAGACATTAGCGATCCAAGAGTCATTAGTGAGTCCTCCATCAGGGATATGATCTCGGAAGTAGAACTTGGTTTCAAAACTAAGTTACCACGAGTCTTAAATCCAGCAAGAGTGAATGCTTTGTCTTCCCAATCGGCGATTGTTTGCTTCAGTTTTACTTCAATATCAGCTTCTTTGACTGCCCCAGTACATATGTCTTCAACATCGTCTTTGCTCTCAACTAGAGGAGCGTCCAGGAGATTTCTCAAGTAAAACATTTCCGGATCCAAATTAAATGTCGTCTTTGAAACTCTTTGAATCGCATCCCAATGTCTAGGTTGCATGGCCTTGTTGCTCATCATTTCTAACAAGGGTACCTTGTTTGTCAAGTCATCCACAATTTTCTTAAGCTCCAAGAAAGCATCCCATTCTTTGATTGCTTTTGGAAGCTTTTTAATCTTATTTTGGAAGTCATTCATATCCGTGTTAATTTTTTCTAAATCTATGTCTGACCATAACGTTTCGTTATAGAGCCCGCGCTTCTCCAATACGTCATTGTACAAAGAGTACAGATTTTGAAGCAGCTTGAGTTCTTTCTTCACTCGAACGAGCGTCGGGAATGGGGTTACTGGCAGGGAAAACAAATCTTCTCCGGCAGAGTAGGTTTCCCATTTTCTATTAAGTTCATCAAAAGCTCTTTGAAATACATTGAGCCTTTCTGAAGCAGTTTTCGGCGCAATATTGCCGACCATTGGTCCATTTTCTGTGTATTCGACTGTGAAGTCTTTGACATCCTGGGCAAATTTTCCAACAGCTCCAATTAAGTCAGCCTTGAATACGGGCTGAATTTTGCTTAAATGTGTTTGAACATCTATCACCAAGCCCTTCAATTTTTTCCAACTGTAGCGAAGAGAGTCAACCATCTCAGTTTCTTCTTTCGTAACAGTGACATTGTGCTTTGTCAAAAGTAGATATGCTTCTTCAATAGGAGCGACTTTCATGTCAATATCCACTTCAGCCAATCGTATTTCGCTCAGAGTTTGCACGGCGATACGAAGATCATCAATATCTGTGATTTTACGAGACAATTTAAGAGTCTTTGCATCCATATACTCAATTAATTCCTCCATGTCATGCTTGACTTTTTGGTTTAAATTCCAGCCGTACTGTTGCTTCCAATCTTTCGTTTCTGATATTAAAGCCAACTTCAATGGCTCGGATGATATCAATAATAGACCAATCTGAGTGGAGTTTGGCGTGTCTGTAATTTCTTTTTCGATTGCTTCGTAGCGGTTTATCTCTTGCTCAAAGTCTCCAATTGTTGGATTGCCGTTCAAAAAGTTTTGAATTGTTTCCGTTTTGTCGTCCTTCCATAAAAAGTCATATTTGGCAAACTGCTCTCGATGTAGTTCGACCTCTTTTTTCATAGAGTTAACAGTCGAGCTCAACATTACAATTACTTTCAGAACATCTTTGTTGTTTGCGACTTGAGCTGTGTCTTCAGGGTACCTCACATGGTCTTCGGTTGGACTCAAGAATTGGCGCCAATTTAGCGTTAGTTTCTTGGACACTTCGGCAACCATGTTCGCAGCCTTGTTAAGCGCTCCTTGTATGTCTTCCAGTTTCGGTTGTAGCACTACCATAGGAATAAGCAATACTAGCTCGGCTTTGAAGAAAGGCTTTTGGCTTCCGGATTTTCCGTATTGGTTGGATGTATAGTTGCCTAGCCTTGACCTGAGGAGGTCAACCGATCCTTTTGTACATTGAACCAAAGCTTCAAGATTTTGAAGATTGAATAGGTAATATACGCTTTCATAGGCTAGCTTTAAGTCAGGGCTCATTGGAGCCGGAACGCCTTTTGACAACTCGTGTATTATGTCTCTCGTGGCGGATTCAATGAGGTTACTTCTATTGTTGATCGTTTGAAGAACAAAGGCACAACGGGACTCTGTCCTCTCGATGAATGTGTCAACTGTCCATTGGTCATTTTCATTTGGCACTTCGCAAAGGGATAACTCTGCAATTTTTCGTACTCCTACGTTGATGCGACAATCTACGATGTCCAGCAGCTTATCCACCAATTCTTCCAATTTTGCAAGTTGCTGGTGATTCGAATTCAAGTAAGATTCTAAATTTAATGACGTCCAAGTCAAGGCAGTCAAACCAGGCTGCAGTGCACGATCCAGTTCGTCAATGTGTGGAACCATCGCTTTTCTTAAATGGTTTGAGACTCTTTCTAACACTCTCTTCTTACTTTGAAGCATTTGTTGGAGACTGGTGTACAGGGACTTGTAGTACATTTCTTTAAGACAAACGTTCCCAACGGATTCTGGAACATCCAGGTTCAATCTCATCATGTGCTTAGTCTCTTTAATCAGTTGAATCACTTGGGAGTCAAAATTTACAAAGAGATTTCCTTCTGGATCATTCACAAGGAGGGTTGCATGGAGCCCGGTTTTGGCTTGGTCCACAATGCTGTACCAGGACTTGTACCAAAGAAGTTCGAATTCAATAAGAGCTCTAGCGAGTTTGTTGTAGTTTCGAATATGTTTCTTGGCTTCCATCGAGTCGAGGATGGATGTGTTGTTTTTAAACTGTCTCATTGGATTCTCAATTCTTCGATAAAGTTGCCTCGCCCATGCGATGGCTCCAGAAACAGGAGGGGTATTCCTAGGAATAGGAGGCTCGTCTTTGTACTTCTGGTATAGCTTTCGGACCCCTTCTAAATCCTTCCTTGTGTAATGAACGAAAACAGTGTGGTACTTGGATTCAAGATCAAGCTGCATGTCTTTGATTTGACTAAACTTTGCCAGCAAGTTTAGAGACATTTCAGTGCTCGTGATGTGTTCGAAGGATGAGTCAATGAACTGCTGTAAGTTGGCTTCCAAATCGGAAATTTGCTTCTTGAAGCTGCTGTAATCAGAGTCATACTCCATTTTACGATGATCCAATATATCATAGGGCTTTCTTTGCATTGTATTCATTATGTTGGAGAATCGGCGAATGAGACTATCCATTCCTTCGATTCCAAGCTTTTCCAACAACGAAAACTTTTCAATCACACTGAACATGTCAATCACCTTCTGAATGCGCTTGCAAAATGCGTCGAATTTACCAAAAATGTACATTTCGGAAAAATCGAATTGCTTTTCATTAGGGTTCTCTTGCAGACGTTTCTATTTGTAACAATAAGAACAAAACAAGAGATAAAATATTCCGTACTTTGGTTTCATGGAAGCATCGCTGGTAGGCCTCATTCAGCTTCACGCAGTCATTGAGTTTTTTGACCAAAAGAGTTCGATCTTGGTCCCATAATTTTGTTCCTTCATCTTTGTAAATATATTCTTTGCAACTCGTTATCATTTGGTTTGTGACCTTAACGAACAAGGACGTCATGCGTTCGGAAGTATTATAATATCGAGAAATGCTAAGGAGGAATTTAACACAAACTAAAACGGTGCAAAATAAATCACCTATATATCATTTTAATGGCGTTTATAAGCCCAGGAATAGACGGAATCATTCCCAAAGGGTCGCATGAATACAGAGGGTCATAGAATCTTTCCAAAGTGTAAAGGTACTTGACATTGTCCTTTGACTCATTGGCTGCATCGGTCACTCGATCATCCAAATCTTTCCAAGTTTTCAAAAGAGCTCTGGATTTAACGGCATTTAGAATACCAATAACTTTCTTGCATGTTGAACTCTTGAGTTGGTCAGTAATTGAATTGAATTTGACCATTCGAGCTTTCCAGTGAGCGAGCTCGGCGTTTGGGCCTATATCGTCAGCTTCTTTTCGCATTTGCTCTGATTCCGCAAGAACTTGTTCGATTTGTTTGCACCACTCTGTTACAAGTCCTAAAGCGCCGATCGATTTGAGCTCAACTTCATCCGTATCGATTACATACCTTCCAAAGCGTTTACAACTTCCGGGAAGTGCGCTGCGTTGCCATACTCTGCTGGTTTCTTGAATGCATCCAAATCAACATTGGATGGGACGCTATTCAGTTTGACGGAATCGCTCAAGTTCACCATGGCCACATCCAAGTCATTAACGAATCGTTCCAAAACCTCAACAAAACCTTTCACGGACTCATCCTTTTGTCTTTGAAGAACACCCCAATTTTCCTATTGTAAAAATAAAAATGAGCAACTAAACTTCAAGGAAGAATCAGATAGTACCTGAGCTTTTAAAGCCGGCATCAATACGTGCTTTACGGTTGTGGTTAAGCTCGGAAGGATGTTCGCTTGGATCAGACCAAACGACACTTCGTTTGATATGTTTGCAACGGTTATAGCCTTGTTTGTTGTTCGAATGAAGAAACATCCAGTTCCAGTAAGGCCTTCTTTTGATCCGTTACTGACTACGAGAGTGCTACTAGCCACTGAAGCGGCAGCTGCACCAGCCGTTGGTTTAGCTGCGCCTGGGGGTGGTACTGCACCAGCCACTGGCACAACAGCAGCGACTGGATTGGCTTTAACGATAGCATTTTCGTCCTTAAACATTAAAAGGGTTAGAGATATCCAGGAATACGACAGCCATTGCTTCAAAATCACCTTTTGCCAGTAAAAAAGCACTTTCTTGGCACCATTCTCAGCAAAGAAATCGTTCAAGACTTCAAGCTTATTTCCCAAGAGTAAACTATTTTCCAGACCAGCTGGTTTTTCATCCACATATGCGCTAAACTTTTCCAGGAGGAATCTATGTCTCACGTCGAGGGAAGCGCGTCTTTTTTCGATCAGGTTCGTGTTGTTTGCTGCTGCTGCACCCGCTGCTGCGAGTTTCTTTTTCGGATCAGACGTGTCTGTTTGGTGGAGGTGATCTATATCTGCCATGGCTGTATGGTAGCTGCGGTAGTGTCCACTGTGTTGATCAACGTCTCTGGTTTAAAATTGAAGTATGGTATAAGGCAACTGCGTGCAGAAGATGTGGTGTGAGAACTTTCGACTTGTTTGGGGGTGGATTCGTTTGTTTGGAAGAAGGAAGTATTGTCAACACTGTTGATCCTGTCACGTGATTTTTCGATTCGCACTTGCCCACCGAGCAGAAAGGATACTCCAATGAATTTTAACAGCTCTTTGGGCTTTGGTGAAGGGCAAATGTTCTTTCTTTAATGAACGAATAGTGGGGCGAGTTAGGGCGATTCTGTGGGCTCAAGTTGCGTGCAGCAAAAGAATACAAGGAAAATCCAGCTGAATTCAAATGAGATATTTTATACTAAAAAGCAATCATGTATTTCCTCTTTTATGGGCGAGTACTCCGCGAGCATCATTGTTGCTGTAGAAACTCATCAAACTGGCCATGATGCATTTACACTCCTATCCATCGCCCCCAAAAATAGCAGCAATTTTCGCGTCGCTGGATCTTAGACTAATACACATATCACAGACGTGACAAATTCCTCAATTCGCCTCCACTCAAAAAGAAAATATCTCTTTTCCTGCAGCCTTTCATGATATCAGAAAATAACACAGTACTCAAATGAATCTGAATATGCTCTTCAAATCTCGGATTTTATGGATAGATACCTGCTTTTATGCAGTGAAGACGATGTTTTTCGTAAGTGAGCAAACAACAGAGGAATGCATTGATGCTTGACTTTCCACAATTCCTTTTTTTATAGTCATAAACTCGCTTTGTAAAACATTAAGAGATGCGATCGACAGCGGGTGAGGGTGGCCTTCATTCCATTGGGTGTCTGTCGTAACCTATCAGCTTTGCCCCTTGCACTATTAAAACAATAGACGCGTTCCTTCAAACTTCAACATGAGTGGGAAAATCGAGGAACTACGGCGATGTCGATTAAACGACTATTATATCCGTGCATTCTTAAACTCGTTGGGGGGTGTCACGTTCCTGAAATGTATTGACTTGTCTTTCAATGAAATCGGATGCGATGGAGCTAAAGCAATCGCATCCTTTCTTCAGGTACGAAATATTCATCTGTTTTTATAACGAGACTGTCGGACTCACATATTCCTTTTTGCAGGAGGACAAAAACCTAAAAGAGCTCCATCTCCAATCAAACAGCATCGACTCCCCAGGCGGAGCAGCGATCGCAAAAGCATTGCAAATGAATGATGCATTGCAGTATCTGGATATATCGAATAACTCGATTGGAGATAAAGCAGGATCACAATTGGCCTCCACATTACAAGTTCAGTCATATTTGTTTTCCAAGATGACCTTTTTTTAGCTTAATGTATTTAAATTGAGTTTAGATTAATTGCACATTGCTTCATTTGTACATTTCTGGATGCTCACTTGGAGCCAGCTCCTTGATTTCACTTTCGAACCGCCTTGCATAACAACGACTACTCTCCGGACACTCAACATATCCAATAATAAGATCCCACAATCGCTAGAATCCGATGTATTGATGCATATTTCAAAAATGATGCACCACAATGTAGGGATCGTTGATTTGGATATATCGAAATTTGGGATTGGAGATTGGACAACAGTCAATCACCTTGGAGCGGCAATAAAATGGAATACTCGCGTTTCAAATCTGAATTTAAGCTGGTAAGTGACAAAGTGGGTGGGCAACTTTGCAATGTCACTCCAGTTGTATTTTTTTTTGATCTTTTTTCCCCTTTGCCAGCAATCGTATACAAAAGATGGCTGTATTGCGATTTGCAAAAGCCTTTGCTTTTCTCAAAAAGTGTTGACGTTTCTGAATTTGAGTTGCTGTGCAGTACAAGACGAAGGAGCCGCCGCAATAGCATTTATGCTTGGGAAAAACAGCACTCTTTAAAGTATCTATGAAAATCAAAACTTAAGCCCTGCATGGAATCGGGGTTTTTTTTGGTTAACTGTTTCCCCACCTCAGGTTATTCCTCGATTACAACAAAATCACCGGAAAAGGCATACGTGACATTGCCGCAGCATTAACAACAAATAGATCCATACGATACATAACTCTATGGGGAAACCACTGGGATACCTTTGCATGCGATGTGAGAGATGTCGCCATTTGAGAATGGATCTCAATGTGTTGATTCTAACAATTGGTTTCCCTGTTTTGAACAGGCATTCTGCAGACTAGTTGGCGGACCAATGCGTGTTCTACAAACGGATTCAAGTAAAAGCAACATTGAGAATGATCACGGGTTATCAGGAATCATCTCACGCCCTTCCAGACTGGATCGGAACCACACCGATGTGATATTTTACAGTGTCGATGATGTGCTCAATGTTGCCAGAAACACGACATTCTCACATGAAGTGTAAATAAATTAAAAAACATCACCCAAGCCTTTTGTATGATGTCACGTATTTTATAGTAGAGTTGGAATAATTTTTTATTCTCAGAAAACTGAATGTCCAATAGCAACTCGCGTCCAACAACGGCTTCACCAAAGCCGTATTCCCCGCATTCCAAGACAGTACTTTACTCTGCCCTTTCAGCCCAAGCGAAAGCAGTCGACACACTCTTGATGCCTCCACCGCCGCCGCCTTCCAAGCAGAAGCTTAAACCTTCAAAACAACAACCAAAGAGTCCGGATGGTAAAGAAAACGGTACAAAAAAAACCCAGATAAATCAACAACCTCCTCTCGAATTAACGTGGTTGGCTTCCCTTTTACTAGTTGGGGTCACGAAAAAAGGGTCAGCTACGGTACAAACACCAGTCAAACAGAAAACACCAAAAACATCAAAACCAACAGCAGCAGCATTAGGAACCGTAAATCAAATTCCCCATAGATCGAGTAGCCCTGGCTCCTCCACTTCTGCTACTGCTGCTGCGTCTTCCACTGGTGCAAAAAAGAACTCTTGGAATCACTCAGTAAAAGAACTCGGTCTCGGAGGTGGAGTCGGAGTCGGAGGAGGAGGCACGAAACGCAAAACTTTTTTATCTCCAAGCACGCCTCGACCGCTGGAAGTGAAAATGGACGTGAATCAATTAAGCCGAGGATCAAAGTAAGTTGTTGCCAAAAAAAAAAAAAAAAAAAAAAAAAAAAAAGATAAGAACCATACTCACCACCAACATGGTTGTCATGCCATAGACCCAAACCATTCCACCAAAAACTCATGGAATCAGCATCATCAACACCACCACCAAAAGCCATCAAAGCCGGATCCAGATATGGAACTCCCGTTTCCAACGCTGGAATCACCAAATTAGCTCTTTTTGCTGTCGCCACAGAGTCGGAATCGTCTCCTCCTCCCCCGCCTTCTGAAACAGCAAAAGACGTCCATCAGGATTGCAAGAATCAAGCTACAGAACGCGATCGCGAAATTGCCGCTTTAAAGATTGAGTTGGAGCTTGAAAAAGCTAAAGTCTTGGATCTTGAGTGTCAAATTCAATCAAGAAACGCGTTCATTGAAAAGATTGGTGAGGGTTTTTAAGTTTATTGCATGAGATTAGGTTTACAAACACCACAAACGCGTAGCGTCTGTCGCCAGGAATACGGCAGGAAAGATTGCTGTTAATCAATCCATGCTGCTGACACATATGGCAGGAGCTAGAAATTTCGAGTACGTGTAGAAAAATACTCCACATTATTGTAGAACACTCGTTTTTTAACACATGCAACAGATCTGAATGTGATACCTTGAAAACAAAGCTAAAGGAAACATTGCCTTTCATACCTGACGTGTTGAAACACGAAATCCTAGAGTTGCTTGGATCTTCAACTGACGATATCAAAGAGCAATCTGACGAAGAAAAACTAGTCGACAACGTCAAAGCTCTCGTTTTGCAATAATGAAGTCCTTTGTATTTTTTTGCACCCCGTATAAAGAAAACGAAACACAAAATAAAGAAGAAATTGACGATAATATAATAACTGAGGTTCGAAAATATGAAAGAAGACGTGAAAAAAAAATTAAGTCTAACTCGATCCACCAACAACAAATGCAAGAGCAGAGTCTTCCTCCTGCTTAGGACTTTTACCACCAGAACTCTTGGCCGCGTCATTCTCTCCACCAGCTAAAGCGGTTGCATATTCAGATGCAGTACCAGCAGACTTTCTCCGTCTCTTTCCTTCGGCATCATGCGCAACAACCGAGGATCCATCCGCAAGACCACTTGCCTTAGCCGGCTTCCACGACTTGCGCTTGTCAGTAACACTTTTACGCGAATCACCAGCACCAGCCTTCACAGGCGCCACATACTCCAATTCAACTTGCTCACTCCCACCTTCAAGCGCCTGAGAATAAACCGACATGGCCCCATTACTACGACGCCGTTCCCGGAATTCAGCACCAATCGAAGAGGCAGTCGACTTGCGCTTATCAGCAGACGACAAGGGGTTATGAATGAAACTAGATCTCCTGTTACTCTCAATCGTTTGCAATGCTTCTTGAACTTCATTGGACCCAGACCACCACGATTTACGTTGCTCCTCACGGATCGCTTGCGCTTCGAGGACAGATGAGTCTTGGGTATTGGCTCCGACTCCCGTGGCGGACCACCATGAATTTCGCACTGCTTCTTTTTTGGCTTCTTTGGGGTCGGAAATGACAATGTTGGGGGTGGGATCGCTGCCCCATCCGTTCATGGAGGCGGTGGATTGGCGTTTGCTTGGGTTGAAGGATCCGGCGCTGCTGATGGGGCTTGCTGCTGCTGCGGTGGAGTTTCGCTTACTGTTGGAAGCAGCGTTTTCAAAGTCGGTGGTCACGTTCATGCTCACACGGCGGGGTCCCTTGTCTGATCCTACTCCAGCGGACGCAGGACCACCAGCAATACTGACACGTTTTTGCTGCTTTTGCGTATTTGCATCAATAACGATACTGCTGCGTTTACTTTCCACAGTCTTTGTCGTGTCCGCCGTCGTCGCCGCCGTCGTCGTGGGCGTCTTTTTCTTTGGCGGGTCTTCACTTTCCCATTGGTTTCTACGGTACTGCATGATCTGATCATACGAAGTCTGAAGTCCTTGTTCATCATCCTCATCCTCTTCTTCATCATCGTCCTCGTCCTCATTGTCTTCATCTTCATCCACGGATTTCAATGGAACTTGGTTTCTTGCACCACGAGGAGGTGGAACTGGGGTAGAATCCACATATACACCCTTTTCGACATCATCATCGGCAGCAGCACCACCACCGCTTTGGAAGTGGTCGTTCAACTCCATTTGACGCATGTATTTTTCGTGTTCCAGTTGGGCAATCAATCGTCGACGGCGAATCACGACAAACAAACAGGCACCCATCGCAATAACAGCTAAACCCGCAGCAACACCACCAACAATGGCTCCAACAGGGATATCGTTACCAAGTGGGGGTGGAGCATTGGGGTCCATTCCTGCAGGGTAAATTTGAGATAATGGAGACACGGAGGGAGTCGTTTGAGCGTTCGCAATGGTTGGGGGTAAAAGAACAGTGTCAATAATGTGGATTACACCAGAGTCGAACAGAATATCTGGGGTTTGGATCGTGATTTTGGGAGCGTCTCCCTTTGAGGAGGCGGCAAAGTGGGAACTATCCTGCGCAAAGATGGGTTGACTGTTGAAGTAGGTTGTTTGGGCCGTGTTTTTGGGCAAGTCGCCTGGAATTGCGGAAGCGATTTGGTTTGAATAGTAGACGCCGGGGATAATGTGGTATTGGAGAATCGCCTGTTTGAGGGCCGTGTTGATGTCGGCGCCGTTGTTGGAAGCAGAGAGGAACCGCGGGATCCCGCCTTGAGCTGGGATCAGGATTGTTGTTCCTTGAATGCCCTTGATTGTGTTTGTCAAGTTTGCAGCCTTCATCCAGCCAGCGTAGTCTGTCAAGGACAGGGATGTGTAGATTGATACGAGATCGGATGGAATTGTCATTACTTTGTCGATTACATGGATGATTCCTATTTTGATTGATTTTTGTTAGTTACACTATATAGAATAAAAAAAATTGAAATTAAAAAAAAGACATCGCCTTTGGCGATGAAAGCATCCGCCTTCGGCGGAAGAACGCCGCCTTCGGCGGCAAAAAGAAAAAAAGAAAAGACATCGCCTTCGGCGATGAAAGCACCCGCCTCTCGGCGGAAAGCAACCGCCTTCGACGGAAGGACGCCGCCTTCGGCGGCAAAAGAAAAAAAAAGACACAAGAAAAAAAAAAAAAAAAAAAAAAACAACATCGCCTTCGGCGATGATCGCCTTCGGCGATGAAACATGAAAACATCGCCTTCGGCGATAGGGTCTCGCCTTCGGCGATGATAAAACACACCAAAATCAGTCTTGATACTCTTCAAAACGGAACCCTGAAAATTGGGAAATCCGGTAGTAAAAACACCAGAGCCATTAACAACACGAACACCAACACGTTGATTATCACCAAACCCCAAATTATCAAAACCATTTCCATATCTGGAAAGAGCGGTTTCAAGAAAAGGCGGGATAGGAGAAGAAGCAGAAAAATCAATGACATGATCAGGAATGATATGATAAGTCAAGAGAGCAGCTTGGTTGGAAGGAGTACTCAGGAGAGCAGCAGCAGGAGAGTTTTGTTTGGCAAGGTCGTCTGAGGCAGCGTTTGTCCACGCAAGGAGAGTGTACTTTGAAGTTGGCTTGTTGTCGGCAGCAGCAATAGTCAGATTGGGGTAGAGTCCAATCAAATAAGTGTTTGTACGGGCGGCACTTAAAAGAGCCGCCATGGAGGAGCATTCGGGGATGCTGCCTAGGACCGAGACCAGCGAGCCAGCCTGCGTGGTCACTGGCGCCTGTGCGAGTGCAAAGTGGGCAGCGGCAAGGGCGGCAAGGAGAACCAGCATTCGATGTGATGCTGTGTCGAGTTGTTTGTTTTAAAATTGCAAATTGGTTTCACTCAAAAATCTTCCTTTCAGTCACAAGTTCACAAACACGTCGGCAAGCAGGGCCACTGCCCGCTCCACAGTGTCCTCCACGGACGACTCTGCTCCGACGTCCAGCACGAGCACGTCGCGCTCATCGCCGAGTTTGTGGTTTGGCATCTGCAGCGCGTCCAGCTGCGACTGCAGCAGCAGCGGCGGCATGAAGTGGCCCGAGCGATTGCGCAATCGCGCTTCGAGCACGGGCCGCGCGGCGCTGAGAAGAAGAAAGCACAGCGCGGGCGTCGCGGCGCGCAGCACGGCGCGGTATTCCTTCTTCAGCGCCGAGCACGAAACAACTACGGCGCCGTCCGATTGCGCAATGCGCGCGGCGACGGCGGCGAGCCACGGGCCGCGGTCGGCGTCCGTCAGCGGCGCTCCGCTGCGCATCTTGGCGATGTTCGGCGCCGGGTGCAGCGTGTCGCCCTCGAGGAACGCCGCCGGGAGCCGCGCGGCGAGGTGCTGCCCGATCGTGCTCTTGCCGCTGCCTGACACGCCCATCACGATGATCGCGTGGGCTGGCATTATTAAATTAAATAAATAAAAATAAAATAACAAGAAATCATCCATGATACTCAGGGCTCTGCTGACTCTATTGCTCCTCTACGTCACATCGGCGGCGGCGACGCGTCGGAAAGGTTGGTTGCACTCAGAGAGCATCCAGGTACTAAAAAACTTGACTTCTGCTCTCCAGACTGCAACTATCAAATGCCTCAATGGAATACTGCTCATTCAATCCAACAATCAAAACAACATATTCATGATTCTTTAAAAAATTCATTGTCTCTACAACAACTTTCTCTTCAAATTCATGTATTTACTCCAATGATGAGATCCAATCAGTTTGATTTGCTGTTTCAGTCAATCAATAATGCACACAAGATTCATGATGATGATGATGATCGTTTTTCCGTTTCTTTGGTTATTCATGTTGATTCTTTTATTTCCAAACTGGATTCCAAAAAGTTTTTGCGTTATTTAAAGTCTTTGAGTTTTAGACATGGGAGAGTTTTGTTGAGGTGCGTGGGATGTCAATGTCCACCGCCGAAGGCGGTGTTGTTTCCGCCGAAGGCGGATTACTAATCGCCGAAGGCGATGTTTTTTTTTCTTCTTTTTCTTTTCTCATTTGCCGCCGAAGGCGGCGTCCTTCCGCCGGAGGCGGACACGTCCCGCCGAAGGCGGACACCCACCGCCGAAGGCGGTGCATCCTTCTCTTTATGTTCTTTACATACTTTAGACACCCACCGCCGAAGGCGGTGCTTCCTTCTTTTCGTTTTCTTTACATACTTTACTTAAACAAAAAAAAAAACAAAAAGCATCAGTGCAAATCGCGTCAATTCAACATCCTCATCAAGATTCCACGAACGCGATGCATCAAATCTATGGATGCCTACAAACGACAATGAGTTTGCAATCTTTCTATCCAGTCCCACCATTCATTCAGTCTCAAGACACTTTTTGGAATTTGCTGAGCAGACAGTCAAACACTACTTCTACTCCAACAACAAATCTTTAACCAACAGTTTAATGGCAATCTCCTTACTAAGCCATATCGAAAAACACACGGACACAGTAGTAGGACCCTACCTTCTTCAATACCCACACGAATACGGAATGATTCTTTCTCCTACCCTCTGGTTCGACTTTATCAACTGGAAGATTGCACTCCCAATTTGGATCGACCCATATATTCCCGACTCGAAAACAAACGCATGGCCTGCAGATTCATGGATCAAAGCTCTTTTGAGATTCATGTCTCAATATGGAAAGACTATACTGTATCCAAACTTTCCTTCCCACGCGTCATTGGTCAAAACTGAATCAGGAAAATTATTGGAGGAGATTGTTGAATCTCAAGAATGGTTGATTTCAGAACGCAACCGAAACGTTCTCCGACTTGGTCACCCATATATTTCTTCTCTATCGACACTTCCAGCATATGACATGTATTTTCAGAAACTTGGCGATGGACAAGCACGGACTTTAGGAGACAGTGTTCAATCTTTTGATGGATGTTCCATGTTAGTTTATCTTTTATTATTAATGTTTTTCTAATAATATTCTTCTTCAAGGATCATGCAAGTGTACAGTCGAGCCTCAACTATTTTGGATAGACTAAAATACTACCACACCATGCCTCTCCTAACATCAATGATCATCGTCTGGTAAGTTTCTATCAACAATTACAATCTGCACGAAAAAAAAACACTGACTATATACCTCATCTCGTTCATTCCCCCTCCTTCCAGGAACAACCTAAACGCCACCCCACCTCACATCAACCACCCACTCACCCCACCATCCTCTCGAAACCCCAAATCCCCAACCTTCGCCATCCCCATCCACATACTCAAACAACCATTCAACAGCATGAACAACCGCTTCCTCCCCTTCCACGAATACACATCCAACACGTCCTGTCATATTGCCATGGACGACGACTGGGACTTTCCACACGCAAAACTCATTTCCGCGGTCCGGGTGTGGCAACGGAATGGGTTCAACCGACTCGTTGGGTTCCATCAGCAAGGTCGAGTTCACGTGAAACGGGGCGGCGACGACAATGTGTTAAAGACACTGAAAGATTTGAAAGTCGGGGATATTAGTAATAACAGCAACAACAACAACACTACTGCCATGCTCTCCAAAACCGCTGTCCACTTCAAATTCGGATACGCCAAAAACACACGGAAAGCGATAAGCATCCTCATGCCCAGCGCCACCATCTACCACTCTAAATACCACGACATGTACACGCACGAACTCCCGCAACGCGCGCGGGCGATTGTCCAAGAACTGACAAACTGCGATGACATTTTATTCAACATGATGGTTGCGAATGCGACTGGTTCGGGGCCTGTTGTTTTGGAGGATGGTTTGAAGATTGAGAAACCTATTGTTTTTGAAGCGGGGGATGGTGGTGGTGGGAAGGATGGGTTGTGGAAGGATGGGTTGTGGAAGGATAATGAGCATTGGGGGAAACGTGCGTGGTGTATGAATTATTTCGTGGAACATGTTTTTGGGGGCAGGATGCCGTTGAAGGAGACGAGGGTTGTCAAGGATGGTAGCAATAATAAGAAAAAGAAGACAGGAAAATAGTACATAAAAAATACATAGAAATACATTCGAATCACGCGTGTCATTTTTAAATGTTGTAAAAAACTTTTTAATTTTTTTTGCTCCCGTTATTGTTTGCCGGTGATGACTGAAGGCAAAACTGTTCTTGAAAAGCTCGCTTGCAAGATTGAACAACTCGAGATTGAGCGCAATGAGGCGAAGAAATTGCTTGAGAAAGCCATCAAGAGGAAAGAGGCGACTCGGCCATTTGAAGTGTAAGTGCAAGCATCAGTCTACGCACCGAACTAGACAAGAAGGCTGCTCTTATAATGCTTGCTGGATCAAAAGGTATACCATACGTGTGTGTGTGTGTGTGTGTGTGTGTGTGTGTGTGTGTGTGTGTGTGTGTGTGTGTGTGTGTGTGTCTGTGTGTGTGTGTGTGTGTGTGTGTGTGTGTGTCTGTGTGTGTGTGTGTGTGTGTGTGTGTGTGTGTGTCTGTGTGTGTGTGTGTGTGTGTGTGTGTGTGTGTGTCTGTTTGTCTGTTTGTCTGTGTTGACATGTTTCTTAAATAAAAGGATTGGTCAGATGCTCCGTTCTATTCAAAACGCCTTGCAAAGATTGGTTGCGTTACCCCGGGTGAACAGTACAACACATATATTTGCCGTCGGCTATTCCGTAAACTCTTTCATGCGTGCATGCGAACTTCCGATCAGAAGAATGGCTGATTCACAGGGCGAAAGCTTGGGTCTCTGCTGAAGAAGCGAAGAACAGTCAGAGGTTGGTAAGGAAGTTTTATTTGCGAGGGTCTCTGGCGTTGTTTGTCCCACGGTGTTGGTTGTCAATGCTCACGAAGTTTACAACAAGAAAAGAGAGTTGAGGAATTTTGAAGCGTATTTATGCACAAATTTTAATTATTTTTGTAATGCTTACAAACAGATGTCTATTTTCAATAAAGTTTTGATTCTACTCGGTCGATTTGTAGACCCCGTCAACCAGCCGGCTTGGTTGCAAGTTCCCTACAACTGAGTGAAAAATTTTACACTGTCGTAATTAACTTTTTACAATTGTGGTTGTTTCTGTCCTCTCTTATGGTGGGATGAGGGTGGAGTGGCGCAGTAAGGGTTTTTGTTTTTATTTCAACACTTTTTAGATATTTGAACAGAACGTCATTCACCGCTGACCACAGGCGAGCAATGCGACTTTTTGCACGTTCAATTGAACATTTTGGTTGGTATCGATTGAGTGATACTGCATGGTTTGGACTGTATGTGCTATTGGTTGACACCTGAAAGTAACATCGCCTCTCACGCCGCGACGATTTGCCATCAGACCGATAGGCGATTCAAAGCCATTACTCTTTTCAACTCAAAAATTCGATGGAAATCTGTGAGCGGTTAGTTTTTGGCTTGATCTCCTCCACCTAAATCAATTGTTCAGACTCAGCAGCTTCCAATGAATACAGATGAAGTCGCTGACGTATTCTAAAGTATTTGATAGAGCTCGAGCTGTATTTGGCTAGCGGTGAGGAGCCTGCTCATCAAAGGCGCCTTCGAGAAAAACTGATGTTTACTATAACAAATTCAGCCTCCCAGAGAGTTTCGAAAATGAAATAAAATATATAGGGAAAGATTTTGTTACAACTACTGATCTGTGTATTTGGTGACTTGGTCGAGGTTGTGGTACAGTTACGCGGCACGACGATAACGTTAATCTTTATTGTTTATTGTGTAGTAGTTGATAATAGGGGGTGTCACTTGTTTTTCGTGAAAAAAATGATTTCGTGAAAATTTATTCGTGATATCATCGAAGAATTGAGACCCCCCTATCCCGAAAACACCAATCCGTTGCAAATGCCACGAGCCAGCCAGCGCCAACAAACAATCCGGGTACTGGAATACAATCTCGAACAGCTTTCACAACGATACCTCCACCAGCGGTCAATCGGATTGCACAATGACAACCGTAAGAGAAGCTTGAGAAGACTTCGCTGTCTGATTTGCATCCTGCGAACCAGCCGCTATTCTGTACCTCGCATTCATAAAGCCGATCATCAACCAAATGGAGCAACGTTGGATGCAATGCTGTCTGACGAAGCTTTCAAGCAGGAGTTTCGTTTGACTCGAGATCAATTTCACCACCTGCATGGCTTGATTAAGCATCACTCCGTATTTCAGAGCAAAGGGAAAAAACCGCAAACGCCATCTGCTCTTCAGCTTTTGATTGTTCTCAATCGTCTTGGATTTAGTGGAAATGGTGCAGGACATCACAAACTCAGCCGCTTTAACAACACGTCAGTCGGAAGCCTCTCTTTATTCACTCGGAGAGTATTCACGGCCATAATGTCATTGAAGTCGCAGTTCCTGTCCTGGCCTAATGCACAGAAGCGTGAAAGTAATGCAGCTGCAATCCAGCAAGCATACGGATTTCGTAATTGCGTAGGCTTTGTTGATGGGACACTATTTCCACTGGACACAAAACCGTTGCATTGTGGGGAAGACTTTTATACACGGAAAGGGACGTATGCAGTCAATGCGCAAGTTATCTGTGACCATCAAGGAGGAATTCTTTACTTCTATACAGGGTGGGCTGGCTCGGCACACGATCAACGAGTGCTTTCCAACAGTCGTTTTGGAAGATTCACTGACGATTTCTTCAGCGAATCTCAATACATCCTTGGGGATTCTGCGTATACACCAACAAATCGATTAATACCAGCATTCAAGAAGCGAATTGGAGGACAGATGCCGCGAAGAGAGCAAAAGTTTAATACGATGCTTGCTCGTGCAAGAATCAAAGCCGAGCATTGCATTGGAATGCTGAAAAGTCGATTTCAAATACTCAAATCAATGCGGCAGCTTTTGAATGCACCAAATAGTATGCGCTTTATTATCAACATGCAGACTGTTTGTGCAATTATTCACAATATTTGCATCGATTTTAATGGAGATGGTTGGGAGATCGGCGATGTTGAAGAGGAGGAAGAAGACACCACTGCTGTTGGAGCCGATAACAGGCAGTCAACGACATTGGAATTAGATGCAGGAAAACGGAGGCGTGAACAACTTGTTAATTATTTTGAAGAAATAAACTGGATTATTTGAATTTATTATCACTTCAGGAATTCGTCGATCTCGGTATCTGATAATCCTTGCTTTTGAAGCTCCTTCCTCAATTCAATCTCTTCTCTCAGGGCCAACAATTTTGCACGTCTTGCGTTCGATCTTGCCTCCTCGGCCTCAGCTTCAACCTTTCTCTTCAAGGTACCACGCTCCTCTTGTTCAGCCTTGAATCGATTCTCCTCTAATTGCAACCTCCGTTGCTCCAGCTCATGGTTACGATCTTCCATGATTTCCCATGCTTCCACTCCTGACAACTGTCGGCGTGAGGATTTTTTACCACTTGCTTTCGAAGATGTGCTTTCCAATGACACCACCGATCCATTAACTGATGGAGGAACGGTCGGTGACAAGACGGCTCCATTTGAGCTGTCCTTTTTAGAAGGCTCTTCACCATCACTTCGCTCTTCTTCACCAATCTCTTCATCCGGGTCGTCAGAATCTTCATTGGTTGCAAATGGCCGACTTGATGCACGTTCCCCCCATCACCGGCTCAAGTTCCTCGTAGAAGGGACACAGCTTTTTCAAATATAGCTTGATCTCCGCTTCCTTTTCAGCTTCTGTCTTTGTGGAAGAGTCCAAAATCCCCTGCCCAGTATTTGCACGCCAGTCCACCGCTCTCTTGAAGGACTTCTCCAAATCTCCGATCTTTGTGCGAACCATGTTGTTGTCCCTGTGCTTGATCCCATGGGTTATCATCTCAGAAACAATCTCCGAGCACAGTGTCTCTTTGGTCACCCCCCCTTCCGTATCTCCTTTCCATCGTGAGTAATTACCCTCTGTGGTCAACCAATCAATTAAAATGTCATGGCTGGATTTGCCTTTCGGTTCGACAGCATCCTTACTCCAGTTTATCTTCTGTTTGGATGTGGTTCCAACTGGGCTTGCCAAGTCCTCGGTTCCGCCTGATCCTTTTCCAACGTGCTTTTTTGGAGTCTTGGAGGCAGGCTTGGGGCTTTTGCCAATCGAGTTTTGCTCTACAACAGCTGATGAAATGGTTAATCCAATACAGATAGTGTCTGTTACCTACAGGTTGGCGCCTTTTTTGTTGTTCCAACACTTTGTTGGACACTGGGTGGCGGAGGTGGTGCATTGGGTTGTGACCCCAATGGCCTTGTTGGGGGTGGTCCTTTCGGCATGTTCAGTTCGTGATTGTTTTCTGGAAGAAAAAACTTCGTGAAGAATTTTCGTGATAACGAATCTTCGTGAAACTGCTCTAGCCAATCAAAATGCAATCACGATTTCTTCGTGAAAAATTTCCCAAACAAGTGACACCCCCTAATAAAATAAGAACTTTCTCATAATCTCAAGCGTTATCAGCACCAACCAACTTCTACACAACTCCAACAAAATGCTCGCCACGTACGGCCAACCTAAAGACTCAGCTAAACTTAACAAAAATAACTACACGACGTACTACCTTAAATGGTTTCAAGAAATACAAAAAACTCTAGGCAATATCGGTCTGCCCGCCGGTTCCGCTATCTACCAAAACACTCCTAATGACCCAGACTCAGTACCTCTAAACGACTTAACCGAATTCCTAACTGTCAACGCGACACACGTTTCGCAGAAAAATTCCTTCTCCTTAGTACCCGCAAAAGTAAGGCCATTAACCGCGGGAATTGTTTTTAGAATTTGGTCTATTCCTGCGTGCATGAATCTTTCGTGCCAGGTTCTAAGTGAAGTTTTCGGAAATGAAGTTCCTAGGAGGGCTTTGATTTTCGGGTCATTGTCCAGTTGAGCATTTGTTTCCGGTGAATCCAGGATCATGCGAAAAAGTC
Source organism: Obelidium mucronatum (assembly GCA_025765595.1). Taxonomy (NCBI): domain Eukaryota; kingdom Fungi; phylum Chytridiomycota; class Chytridiomycetes; order Chytridiales; family Chytriomycetaceae; genus Obelidium; species Obelidium mucronatum. Next base: position 4,261 of record JAIVFH010000207.1, on the reverse strand, counting down.
CATCCACTCCTTTTGCTTGTACCGTGACTTCCAATTTTCCATTTATAATTTTGCCAATATATGCCGTCATCGATTCATGGTCGAAATATACGTTGAATTTTTCTACTAATAGTTTCCAGATTGAGACTAGATTTTCTGTAGAATTTGGAATATGTTCGACTTCCTTAAGTACTAAATTCGAGTTTTTGACGTTTAGATTTCCTTGGACTCCGCTGCCAGTAAGTAATGCGTCAGGTGCAATGCCTTGAATCTTAGAAGGTGTGCATGAGGATTTATTGACCAGTAGCTTTGCGTTGTGTGTCAAGTGTTTTTCCGATCCTGAGTCAAGGAAAGCTATTTGAGGTCGAGGAGTAGAGTTATTTTCAACAAGGAAGGAGTAGTATCGAGTAGCTTTAATGTAAGCACGACGAATAATCAAACTAATCGACCCAATCACCGCTTTAACTTCCAAACTAGCTGTTGTTGCTTCCGGAGTTTCGAATCCAACAAATGCAATAGGTTTGCCATCTTTGGTTTTAGCTAAATGGACGTGTTTTGCATCTTTGAAGTGGGCTTGGATTGTTGCGGCTGTAGTACCTTCTGCGAAACCGGTGACAAACAGTCTGAGCGGATCAATGTCTGGTTTAGCGGGCATACTGGAAGGACCGGAACGGGCGGCAAGGGCCTTCGACAGGGATGCAATTTGGAGCTGAAGCATGGCTATGGTTGGTTCTTCGGAAGTATCTTTTGCAGTAAAAGCGCGCGCGGGGCCCGTTCCGAACATTTCCTTGTGAGCCGTACGTCCACGCGAGCTAAGTTCGTTGTCTGAGACAATTTGGAGTACTTCCATGAAGTTGAGTGGGTCCTTCTTAGCCTTTGCCGAGACGAGTGCTGTCATTGAGCGGGCAAGATCATCATCCGTAAGTCCTGTGAAGAAGCATTCGATGTTGTTAGCTTCAAATTCGGCACATAATTCAGGATTGGTGACATCGGGGTAACCCAATTCGGTGAGGATAAGGACTTGTGTTTGAATATCCTGGAGGAGGCTGAGAGGGTGTTTGTTGTTTTTAAGTCTGAGTGATTGAAGAGTGTTTTTGGCTGCTTTGATGTTGGATTTCTGTGAGACGAGACAGTGTTTTTGAAGTGCCTGGATACCCTTTACGATGTTTTTGTCTTTGCCGATTGCCGAGTTGAAGACTGTAAATAAAGATTCGTCTGTGAAGTCTTGAATAATCCCTAGGACTCGATTTTTAGCTGTTTTGTAGTTTGAGACGATGCTGTTGAATTTCATTTCCTGGTCGAAGGTTGGGACTTTGACAGTTCGGACACCTGCGACAAATTCGGTACCATAAACTTTAGCCGGGGAAACGAAAATGCCGCGCTTACCTTACAACAAATCTGGTTGGGTGGAAAGCCGCATACTGGACACTATCATTATCGATGTATTCTTCCCTGAGAGAAGTAATCCGTCTCTTGACGGACACACTTGCATGCTGGGAATAATGGTCCCATCTATCAACTTCAAACTGTGTTACGGTTTATTCCAACATCGAGCAATCGATGTAACTGAAGCTCTACAATATGCCATTAAGTATCTGGAATCACATTCTACAGAAAAAGTACTCAACATCAGAATGGATCCATCGGGAGAGGCAGAGAGTAAACTTATGCGTTCGGCCTGCAACGATCTATCGAAGACTCTACAAATCACAATGACGGACGCTCATAACCAGGATGGACACTTAAACGGATACTTTAAGGTCATGATGGAAAGAGTTCGAGCTAACATTATTCAAACAGGTGTACCAATGAACTTCTGGCTCAACAACGCCCTCTATCATGCACACGTAGACAACCGCACCATCCACGGGAAGGAAACAAAAACACCGTTTGAATTACTTACAGGACGGAAACCACTTGTTAAACATTGGAGGACCCTAAACTGTATCGCATACCCACGAATACTACCAAAACACGTTAAAATTACTGACAAAAACATTGACAAACCAGGAGTATACTGGAAAACGGGTCCAAGAGCTATACGCGCCCACTTCATCGGTTACGGAAATTACGACGGACACCCAGTGCAACGAATGGGTTGGAAATTCTTACGGGATGTTACTGACGCAAACTCTATTATTTATTCTAGAGACGCATACTTTGTGGAAACAGCGTTTAACCTCCAACAAATACAAGGAAAACAACTGGAAACAGTTCCGGTCATACGATGGTCCGACCACTACGAAGATCACATCGAGGACGATCTCATAGCAATTCCCATGGAATGCACAGTCGAAGAACTCGAAAACGCCAACAGCAACCCAGAAGATCTAATACCGAGACCAGTTCCCATTCAAACCACACAACCGTCAACCCCATCGGACGACTCGGAATACTTCACGCCGGAAGGATCTGCAGCATCTTCTACAAATAATACACGCCCCACAACGCCACTACTACCGGAAATTATACCACCAGTGCTGCGACGATCGGGAAGGAACACTGTCCAAACACAACTGTATGACGCAGCTACAGGAAAAGAGTTTACCGCCTTGGTCTCACGCAACGCCAATATCTCTGTCCGCGACGCCCTCCAGGTTAAGGAATGGAAAGACGCGTTTGCTAAACACCACAAAAAATTAGACGACGCCAATGCATACGAGTTTGTAAAAAAATCACAAGCTACCACCCCTGTCATACCACTATTCTACGGACTCACCGAAAAACAAAACGAAGAAACTGGAATTTTCGAACCATACGTCAGAGCTATCGCGGACGGAAGCTCACAAAAACTAGCAGATGTGGGACAAGTCTATGTCACAACTCCAGATATCGAATCGAATAAGATTTTCTCTATCCATGTCACACAGAGAGGTATGAATTCACGTAAAGTAGATGTTAACGGCGCATTCCTCCAAACCCCAAACAACCCAGAGAGACCTGTCTTTACGTACATCCCGAACGGATTCCCGATAACCCCTGGAATCTCATCGGATACGCACTACATACAATGGAAAAAAGTCATCAACGGACAAAGGGATGGCTCTTTCTTGTTTGCAAACCATCGCGACAACCTGTTCAGAGAATACGGCTTCCTACAGTGCCCATCGAGCCCATCTATTTGGATGAAACAACTCACGAATATACCACATGAAAAAATTATCTTCATGCAGTGGTATGCAGACGATGGAGAAATTGCAGAAGACCCAGGTTGCCGTTCAGAAACCGATAAGTTCTTACAATGGTTACATATACGCCTACCAATCACAGTAAAAGATAAAGTAGGTACCATAATCGGCTGCCGAAAAACGTATAGCCCAGGCCGCTTCGACATGGATCAAGAATCGTACATTGTCGACTCATGTCTACCATTTCAGACCAACCAGCTAATAACCAACAAAACACCGTGGAACACGTCAATGGACATGAAAGAATTCGACAGACCTTCTGGACCAACACCCGACACTACCATGCACGGAATACCATACCAAGAAGCGTTTGGAACGCTTCTCTCGCTACACAAAACTAGAGTGGACATACTATTCGCCCTGAGTAAACTTGGCCAACATGTGAAGTCGCCAAGACAAATACACTGGAAAGCCATGCAACACCTATTGGGTTACTTAAACCGAACCAGAGCCAAAGTGCAACGCTTCAAAAAGTCAACAAACGGAATCATCGAACTTATCGGATATACTGATGCCGATCTTGCAGCAGATAATAATACTAGAAAATCACGTACCGGAGTTGTTGCTAGCCTCGCTGATGGAACTGTCTCAGTGTCATCTAAATTACAAAAGACAGTTGCAGACTCTACAGTAGCAGCAGAAACAACAGCTGCAGTTACCGGCTCAAACTTGTTCATCTACCTCAACAACATACTCAAATGGCTTGGCTACGATCAATCAAAACCTATCGAACATTTCTGCGATAACCTTCAATCTGTCACAAACGTCATCGAAGGCTCCGGAAGACATAAAACACGACACCTGGACCTACAGTACATGGTCTTAAAAGACAGACACGACCGAGATGAAATCAAATTTAGGTGGTGTGACTCTGAATCTAACAAATCAGACATAATGACAAAGCCGCTTCGCGCAATCAAACATGAAAAAGCCATTGCGGAACTGGGAATTGTCGACCGAGACTCAATACAAAACAACACATTCACCCTCTTTGCAAAAATCCGTTAATCTTTATTGTTTATTGTGTAGTAGTTGATAATAAAATAAGAACTTTCTCATAATCTCAAGGATAACTGTCGACCGAGACCGTCAGG
>JAIVFH010000206.1:0-50697 GCA_025765595.1 Obelidium mucronatum | reverse complement strand
GTGGAAATCCAATTAAATTTTTTACAACACTTAAGGCAGTCTACCGTGCGTGGCAGGCCCACAAACACTTGGAAAACTTCCACCCATCCATTCGTATCCACGTCTCACAGATGAACCCTACTTTTTCGAAGGAATCAACTGCTACACTTGCCCAAAGAACTTCACCACTGGAAACTCCAAATACAAGGCCCGTGCTCTTGAATGGTACCGCCAAACAATGAAATTCACCGAGCACGACTGGATTCTGCATTTGGATGAAGAATCTGTTATCGACGATGAATCTGTGAAGCGTTTTGGAGTTTATTTGGTATGAGAAGGACTACCACTTTGGACAAGGTGTTATTTTGTACAACCAGTACAAGTACTGGTCCAACTGGATTTTTACTGTTGCTGATGCTATTCGTGTCGGTGATGACTTGTCTCGATTCCACTTGCAGTTGAGTTCTTTTTTGGATCGATGATCTTCCCTCCTATCTCGATTCCTTACCTTTCGGTTTTTCCAGATACACTTACTTCCACCGTCCCATTTTTGGTGCCCACGGATCCTTCCTCATGAACAACGGACTTGTGGAAAACGCCGTCACTTGGGACTTGGGATCACTCACTGAGACTACCAATTGCAATGAAGGCCTGGGACCGTGGTTTCCGATGCGGCAAAGTGTATGCGCTCTAGTCCGTGACAATCACCCATGGACATTATGGGATTCATGAAGCAACGTAGAAGATGGTTTGTCGGAATCAGACGACTTCCCAACTTTCTCCCCAAACTGTGGGCCTTTTTCTGGGGTCTCGGAATCTTTTCCCTCTACTGTACGATTGCTTCGATTCCGCTTGGTTTCGCGTACAAGTACACTACGCCGCGTTGGTTTGGGTTCTTGAAGGATGTGTCTTTTGTTACTTTTGTGTACTTGTACATTTTGGGGATTTTCATTCAGGATATTGATAAGGGGGTGAACCCGTTTATCGTGTTTTTGCGGATCCCGCTTACCTTGATTTTGCAATACATTTGTGTTGTGATGGAAGGTTGTGCTGTCATGTACGGTATTATATTCCCACCTGTGAGTTCACTTTTTTTTTTTATCCTCTCTGTTTTTGGAAGTTTTGTCTGCGCTCTAAAACTTGGCTCTGTTACAGTCAGACTTTGATGTCATCAAGAAGTAAAACGAAAAATAGACGAAACTGTTATATGCCATTTGTCTGGTTCCTTAAATTACTTGCACTTTTTTTTCACTTCACTTTCTAGTTTGTTTTGTTTTTGTTTTGTTTTTGTTTTGTTTCTACACGTCTCATTTTCCATCTTTTTTTGTGCTTGTTGTTATTGAGTTTACACATTGTCTTCCTTATCAAAAAAAAAAATCGATATATTAGAAAAAAAAAAGGAAAAGAAAACAACTGTTTCTTGATCTCTTATTAATTACAATTTGAATTCATAAAAAAAAACTATCTGTTGTTTCCAAAAAAAAAAAAAACAAAAGTTGAAATTATTCGAAAGTTCAGAACAGGTCAACTTTTTTATTTGAACCTCCACAAAAAAACATTCACACAAAACACCAAGTTTTCTTCGAGAGGAAGAGCGAGTTCCCAGAATATTTCTACTGCTTGTTTTTAAGCAGATGGTGGGTCCTGGATGAAAGAAAAAAAAAAAGAGGCGTTTGAGTTAGCTTTTGATAGAAGCAAATCTTAGGAGACAAGTGTCCAGCAGCAGCACCACCACAAGGCAGCTATTAATTATCCCAGGAAGAATAGCTCCAACAGTTTCACAAAACCCCCCTTCCCTCCCCCAAATAAAAAAGTCGCCTCTTACTGGGTTAGCATGTGGGTGGTAAAACAAGTTCTTGTCACCCCATGGGAATGGGTTCTTTCTCTTGCGCATGTATGGCAAGTCCTCGTATTCTCTGGGGTGTGCCAAGAGGTGCTTCATGTGTTCCAATTCAATTGGGATCGAGTAGGATCCAACGGCAACGAGGGCTGGGACAGTTACAATCACGTTGATCCAGAACCAGGTGTTGGTGCTTCCTGTAAAAAAAAAATTATGGTTTTTAGAGGAATTTCGTTTTTGAATTCGGAGGGAGGGGGGGGGGGGGGGGGGGGGGGGGGGGGGGGATGTCCAGAAATTGGTGGGTCATGGCTATGACAGCGCGCGTTTTGCGTATGTTGTTGCTGACGTTGTTCGTTTGCGATGAGCCATTCAGTGTCATCATGTGTGTAATTTTTTCCCCAATTTCGAAGGAGTCCAACGATCTTTAAATTATCCAACGCTCCAGCAGCAGCAGCAACAGTTTCGATAGCATACAATACAAGGATTATCGCGCAGTTCAGAGTGTGTGTGTTGTTTGTTGTTATGTACCGTGGGCGTGTTGGTATTCGTGGAAGTTTGGCTTCAGCATAGTGTCTTGACTGATGGGAAAGAGGCAGGGTTGTTCTCAGTGAAGGTCTGAGCAACTGAAGTGTGAGCTCTGCGGACAGTCGAAGCCTGGAAGAAGCGGGCAAACGCTCTAGTGCTGTTCATTTTTTTTGGATTTAAAAAAACCGAAAAAAGCGCAAATTGTTGAGAATAAAGGTGAAAAGAGGTAAAAGAATACTATAATTATTATTAGTTTAATTATTTTCACTTATTTAATACCATTCTTTTTTTTTCAACTTTTTCTTTTTTAAGCATTAGGGGAGTCGTCGTGAAAATTAGAAAGAGGTGCGAGAACGGCAGGCTCTTGCTCCCACTCTGGATTGTACTTTACTTTCGGTCCAATACCGCCACAAGGACATACGCTGGCATTCATACTGCTGATATTATTATGTGCTATAAAATACTGATGATTGGGATTATGAAAGTATTCGGGCTGTTGGTGCTGCTCGTGGGGCTGTTGCTGATAAAAAGACTGACGATGATTCTTGGCCATGAGGGCTACTGAAGTGTTGCCGATGTGCATTATAATTATCTTGATCCAAGTGCTGCTGTTTTTGTGGCTGGAATGATAATGAAGAACCAATTTGTTGGAATTGTTGTTGAGGTTGTTGTTGTTGTTGTGGTAGAGGGTGGGGGAATGTCGCTTGACTGGGTATAATAACAGATCGCAATGGTGATGACTGCTTTCTTTGTGGAATTAGTGAACCCGAAGAGGGGGGATTTCGAAATCGTGCAAGTGCAGGAACTTTGGATGGTGTCATAAAGGCTGTCCACCCGTTTCGATGCGACCATATTTTAGAATGGTATTTGGAGCGGGGAATACAATACGCTGACGTAAGTTGACTGTTGAGTTCGCCGTCTGGTTCGTTCACCATCCAACATGTCGACAGTCAGCTGGCGGAGCTGCTTGTATTTCTCCTTCATACAAGTGAGACACATCGTGAGGATAAAAGTAGGAAATCACGCGATATTCTTTCCCGTCGGATCTAAAAAAACATGACGTTTCGTTTAGGTTTCTTCTGGTTAGTCATCAACTCCGAAGAAAATCGAACAGAGTTCTCTTGTGAATTTACCCAGTCAAAGTTATTGTCCGTTTTGCAAATCCATTCGGTACCAGTCTCGTATTAGGCCTTGTAATGGGATTCACAAACTGAGGCATTATCTCGTTCTGAACTGCGACAACCGGCCCATCTCCAGGTTTGACGGCCTCGACCTCGCGATACAATAAAAAGTCCTTGGTTAATTCGGCTCGGGCTCCACTTGCCACCATCTCTCCATCGCATCATTTGGGTGGAATTGCTGTGTTCTGTTTGTTGTAATGTATAAGTATTAGTGATCCCAAAACCCAACCGCCCCCACTCAAATTAAGCACACACAAAAAAATGTTAGTATGCAACACCTGCAAAGACAATCACAGTTCCTGACTTGATTTGCATTCTAGACATGTCCACTGGGAATGAATTCAAGGGAGACAAGTGTCCAGCCACGCAAGCCTCAATCAGGATTTGTGCGTCCCGTTTCGTTTTCACAAAGCTATATAACATTCTCCGATTTTAGAATTCACATTCTTCCTTGCTCGCTCTTTACTGTTTTTGTGGCTTTACCCTCTGAATGTCTCGTAAAAGTAGGGTATCGACGGTCTTGATGATGCTGATGATGATGACGTTGGTTGAGGTGGCAGTGGCCGCTGGTGGTACCGTTGTGGCGGTAGCAAGGCAGATCCAGTACCGCTTTGACCGGATGGATACTGCGGCATGGTGATGGTGTTTGGTCGTGCTAGAAGAGGGTGTAATAGAAGCGTGTGCTTTCTTTGATCTCAGAGTTAAAAAAATTTGCCATCAAAAGGGATCTTTTTTTTTCCCTCCTTCCGGGGTGCTAAAATATACACAGACTTGACACCGGTGAAAACAAGAATTTTGAAATTAATAATGATGCATCATGTCTTCCTTATCGGATGATGATCACTTCTTGGGATTTAGATGGCCGGCCAATGTCGGACTTTGATGCGTCATCAGACACTTTTCGACTTGACAGTGGTGTAAAGCCACGAAACGCTCATTGTTCAAGGGGTATATTTATTGAAACAAATGAATTCCATTTTTGCTGATTCTCCAAGGGACGTACCGGTTTCGGCAATCTGCTATCACTTTTCAGATCACCTTTAAGGAAAATCTGGTGATGTGGAAAAAAAAAGTAATGGTTTTCGATGAAATTGTCCAATCTCTGCTTTTCGTCGCATCACTCAAAAGTCAAAAAAAAATTACAACTTGTTATTACTAAAGAGCTTTTTTTTATTTGAACTTAAAACCTCCTCATCACAATTGGCCGAAGAATAACACTGTTCTGACTATCCCATTCCGGATTGTATTTTCTTTTCAATCCCATGCCACCACAATAGCAAGAAGATGGCCTATATTCTTCCTGGTAATGCGGTCCGGGCAGATAAACTTGATGCTGTGCTGAAGAAACAGAAGAAACAGGGTGCTGATAATGTTGATGGTAGTGTTGTTGATATTGAAGCGGAGGGGACTGGGGATTCCAGTTTGCTGAAGTAACCGACGTGGTGGTAGTTGGAGAAGTTGAAGGGGCTGCTACGGTGGCCATCTTTTTGCCAGCAAAGCGTGCAGCAACTACCTGTTGTTGAGGACTTTTCAGAGAATTGCGCCAAATTGCCATGTTGCGCTGGAGTCTTGAGTGGTTCTATTTGGATATCATGTCTTTCATATTTCCGGGTTTTCTCGACGTCTCCCAACCGATTGCCACCAGGTGTAGGGATAACATCATCTGATTCGTGGTCATCTCCATACAAATGAGACACATCCTTCGGGTAAAAGTAGCTGATGACGCGGTAGTTGTGGCCATCCGAACCAGTGATACTGATTGTACGCTTTGCGAAACCTTGAACAACAAGGCGGGTTCCCGGACGTGGGACAGGGGTATTAAAGCGACTGGATTCTTGGCTCATGTCGGTACTTGTTGTTGATGGCACCTTTGACGATTCTACTTCGCGGTACAGCAAAAACTGGCCATTGACTCTGCTAGGACTCCATTTAGCGCCATCTCTCCATCGCATCATTTGCGTATGAGATGTAGATTCTGGATTCATTAAGAAATTTCTCATGTTAGGGAGGCACGGATAAAGAAGACGGGATAGGTCAGTTGAAGAATACCTGAGAAGACTATCACAGTTCCCGACTGTAGCTTGAGGCAACTCAGATCGACTGGAATGACGTTGAGGGGGAATAGATAGCCTGCAATACATGCTTCTACTAGAATCTTTGCATCGTTTTTGTTCTTGACGAATCTAATAGTTTTGATGTTTGATCAGTCAAAAGTCTCATGGACGTCAGAGTTCGTTGGAAGGGAATGAGTGTACGTCACGACTATCCACCAACTTCTACAGGAGATTAAGTACGATGGAAAGAGACAACATACCCTCTGAAAGTTTCAAGGAAGCGGGGAGGACTTTGTGGACTAGGGGCAGGCGTAAGCGGCAGCATAGCGTAGTTGTGTGTCTGATGTGGGATGCTGTTTCTTAAACTGTTTTTTTGGGTTCCGCTGATTCGGTCTTTTTTTTCCTTTCCTTAAACCACTGGAAAGGTGACAAGTTGGTGTAATGAAATTTTTCGACCTAAAAAAATGTGGTGATGATGAGGGTCGTTCAGACCTTGCTTTGCATCACTGTTCCAAATCACCACTTTTTTTCTTTATTTGTGATAAGGTTGTTTGGCTTCATTCATAATTACTCATCATCAAAATAGAAGAATGTCTTTTCTTTTAAAAGTAATAAGAAGGAAAAGATGTGGTTGCATTTGCGATTTAGATGTCTTTTCTCAACAAAATACTCGTATCACTCAAACTAATGCCCAAAGTATATGCGGTCCGTGTTGGACGAAAGCCAGGACTCTACAAAACCTGGTAAATGCAAGGGTAAAGGCTGGTTGTTGGGTAGTATTGACACCTCATCTCAGGGACAGCTGCCAGACGCAGGTCCATCAGTTTCCAGGCTCAGAGTTCAAGAGCTTTGCAACGACCCTTGAAGCCGAAGCTTACTTAAAGGCTGAGTCAACGTCGTCGAAGGGATCGAAGCGGATTAGACAAGAGGAATCAGAGCCAAACAACGCCGAACAACCAGCAGCTGCAAAAAAACAACGAATTACAACAACAGTGTCCATTCGACCGCTCTCGGGTATCCTTCCACCCCCATCCACAAAGGTCATTGCGTTGCCCACTACAGCAACACCCATACCCAATAATGACGCGCAAGCGATACAAGGAATTACCCCGAGGCTTGTTATCTACACGGACGGTGCATGTGGTGGAAACGGGAAGGCATCAGCAAAGGGTGGCATTGGCGTATTCTTTGCTCCAAACGATCCTCGGAACATTAGCGAACCACTGCCTGGAGATATACAGACAAACAATCGCGCGGAATTATTGGTACTGCGAGTTAGGATGCGAGTTGCAAGGATTCGTGTTTTAATTTCTATGTAGGCTGTTATTCGTGCCCTCCAAGCCGCACCTGAAAACGCGCATTTAACAATCAAAACCGATTCGAAATATGTCAAGAATGGAATTGGCGGCTGGGTTTCCATGTGGAAATTGAAAGATTGGAGGAATTCCAAAAACGAACCTGTGGCGAATAAGGATTTGTGGCTTCAATTGGACGATGAAATGCATAAAAGGCATCGAAATGGTGTCAAAACTGTTGATATTGTAAGTCTGGGGCTTTGAATCTGTTTGAATCCCTCACACAAAACAGGAATACATTAAAGCGCACGCAGGGCTTTATGGAAACGAACAAGCGGATTTCCTGGCTGTCCAAGGTGCCCGAATGATTGCGAAAGAATCAAATATTTAACGGAAAGAATTTCTCTTTTCTTTTACTCTAAAAAGCAATAAAACAAACACAACCTAATTTCCACCTCAATTAATCAGCATTTGCGTCATCGTCTGAAATGATATGCAAAAATACTTCTTCCAATGTGGTTTGGGAAATACCCCACTGCAAAATACCATTGGCATCTTTTCCCTTCTCCATCTCCTCGAACAAGGCTGGAATGGCGTTACTTGCAGCTGGAAATTCATAAGCCGTGTTCGTACTGAAGGCGTCGATCTTTTTGAATCCCACTGGCAAGATGGTTTCCACAAACGCACATGCCCGGTCAGTGTCTTCCGCAAGAGAATAGAAGGAGAGCTTGAATCCCGTTCCATACAGTTCCTTGAGTCGCAATGGCTGAGCAATGCACCGAAGAGATCCTTTCGCCATGATTCCAATACGTTGGCAAAGAGCTTCGGCCTCTTCCATGGAGTGAGTTGTGAGGATGATTGTTTTGTTTTCACGAGCGTCTTGGATAATGTTCCAAATCAAACGACGTACTTCGGGGTCCAAACCAGTCTATTGAAATGCATGTGAGATTGTAATTCGCCGTGGGTATTAATATAATATGTACTAACAGTAGGCTCGTCCAAAAAGACAACAGACGGGTTTCCGACAAGTGCAATCGCAATCGACAAACGGCGCTTTTCACCACCAGACAATGTTTTGGAGAGACGGTTACGGAGGGCTTCCAGGGAAACTTGCTTCAAGGATTGCTCAACGGCTTCGATTTCCTTTCCACCAGCGACTCCCTTCAAACGTGCATAAAAGTACAAGTGTTCAGCCACAGTCAAGTCTTCCCAGAGAATGTCGAACTGGTAAGTTCAAAAAAAGAGGGACGTTTTAATATTCAAGGATTTTCGCACTACTTTCAAAAAATAATACCTGTGGGCATACACCAATGGAGTTGTATACTTGACTTGTTTCGGTCTTGATATCGAATCCAGCAAGTCTCGCTTGACCACCAGAACTTTCGTATAAACCAGTCAAAATGTTGATTAATGTGGTTTTTCCAGCACCGTTTGGACTATAATGAAAGAATGAATTAATCATCCACATAAGAAAAAGAAAGAAACATTATGATAGATACCCCAACAGTCCAAAGATGACTCCAGCTTCTTCAGCAAAGGTGACATCACGTACTCCCACTTTAGGACCAAGACCCTTTCTGCTTGGGTACACCTTCTTCATATGACTCATGACAATGGTGGCGTCAGGGGAGTATTGCTGGGCATCGACACGAGCACGTTCTGCACGAACGTCGTCGTCTTCACGGGAATCTAACTCTTCAGTTGCAGCAATGGCAACGTGGTGTTCAGCGTGGATATCAATTCCACCGTTTGCCTTCTTTCTCTTGTTGGATTGGGCGAGTGCAATCAAGTCAGTTACTGGGAAGTGCCATGGCTTGGAGACTCCAAATTCGGTGGGCACGACCTGGTTCATGTAGATTGCCAAGGCTCCGTACACAAAAATTTCAACGAAGAGGAACCGACAGATGCTGCTGAATTCAGTTCCAGCTGCAAATTGCTCAGTTCCGAATGGCTAGAAACAATAATAGAAGAAGACGGTAAAGCATTGTTTCAGAACCAAAAAATTAAACGGTGTTACCAATGCACCAGCGGTGATACTGGCGGTGTTCATCAAACTAAGACCACGGTAGAAAGCGAATGGTGGCCAAATGTTCAAGACTGGGAATTGAATAGCATCCAAGTACAGGTTGGCAAGAACCAGAGAAATAACGACTCCGACCAAAACAACCAAGAATGTCATCACTGGGAGGAACATCAAATACGTTAATGATTCAGAAGGATATTGAAAATATGAGGAACTCACCAAGTGCAATACGACTCTTACTGAACAAAGTAGCAATCAAAAATGCCAAAACAATCTGGGCATTTCCCCACAACAAGAACAACACCGTCAATACAACAGGGGAAGTCTTGGTGAACATGTCCAACTTGGCACCCTTTCCAACAACAATAAAGACCAAAGTTGAGATGAAAAAGAGGATGAAGAAGGTGACATAGTGACTTAAGTAGTATGCCCATGTCTTGACACCATTCATCTTCATCATAATGTAGATACGGTCTTCCTTCTCCTTCACCAACATGATGACGAAAATGGGCAACAAGAAACTAACACCGAATGGATACAAAATACGTCCAATCAGTCCACCAAAGGGGAACGAGAATCCGGTGTTCTTGATTTCTGGGAAGGATCTGATTCCTTGAGTGACGGTAGCTTGGGCCAAGGATGCGTTCGTTCCTGAGGAGATGGCTCTCAAACTGGCTTGTCCGATTTGAGCCACTGTTTGGAGTAATCTGTATCCAGTGAATGGGAAAGAACTACTTGAAGCGAGACGATCATCGGTTCCGTAATGGAAAATGAGCTTCACTTTTCCAGTGGTGGCATCAAATTCTTCCAAGTAGAGACCTCCGTATGGCATTTTGGACGTCAACGCCGCTCCCGCCAGTTGGAAGGCTTGAATGTCAGCAGTCGATTGTTTAGAAGAACTTTGCAAAAGGACTGTCTTGTTCAAGCTTGCGAGACCGGCAATGATGGCATTCAATTGGTCTGAGATGAAGTTATCAATGTCCTCGGACGACTGAATGCTATTGTTGGAGGAGAAGTATGGAACAAGTTGGAAGTTTGCGAGGTTGAAAGGTGGTTGTTTTGGGTCTGTAGAGGTGGTAAAGTTGGTGTAGAGTCGCTGGGAGATTGCCCCCAAAAGACCAGTTGACGCTTGGTAACGTGGGTGCAAAATAGCGGAAGCATTGGCATTAAGCGCAACTCCTTGCGCAAGGGAGAGAGGTCCCAAGTTGGGAAGGGAGCCTAAAGCTCCTTCCAATCCTTTCTTTGCACCAACAACAGCCCATGAAGACTGCTGCAGCTGCGTGAACCAACGGAAGGAAACAAAATCGAAGTTCTTTGGGTCTGTGCTGATCTTCGACAACTCAGCGAGCCATCCACCATCTGGTGGGGGAACATAAGTTGCATCAGCCTTCCCACTTGCACTCAAGTTTGCGTTTCTTTCGTAAATAGGACTGAATTGTGGGTACTCGTCTCCGAACCAGTTAACACCTACAAACAAGGATTAGCAAATGCAATGAACCCTACACTACACATACATGGTCGGATTGCGTTCAAAATTTGAGCTCCAGGAGGCCCGTTCAAGTTCCCCAAATTCAAGTAGACCAAATAGTTGACGGACTTCCCGTTTGGAACGTTGACGCCGTAGACTCTTGGATCAGAACGGTTAAAGATTGGGAAACCGGCAGACGTGAGAGAGGCATTGTTGCCGCAGTAGAGAACATCTAGTCATCGATGGGAAAATAAAACGTTTAGTGTGATGCTACATCGCTAATTGATTTACAGCCAATCACACCTTCGGCTGTTTGTGACTTTGCAATAAGACCGTTGATGAGCGATCCAATCATGGCCGAAATAACGACCATCATAAGCGGACACATGCTGGGGGGTAGGGTGGGGTGGAGAGATAGAGATTAGCATTGGAATCGACATTGGCAATCTGCGGCACAAACACACCAAATACAACAGATGTTTGTAAACATTTGGCGCTTCTGGAAAGCAATAGTTTTCCTCGAAAGGGCCTTGAGCTGATTAGGCTTTCTGTGGGCGTTGCTGGCATGAGGGGCTGGCTGATCGTCCTTCATTTGCAGCGGCTGTTGTTGTTCTTGAAGTAGGTGGTGTGGTTGGAGTCGCACAGGCTGTTGAGGGTCCAGATCGGCAACGATAAAGTTAGGCGGTGTTTGTGATTGGGACATAAATGTGGCAGTTCGGTGCCGCTTCAAGTCAAATACCTTCTAAGTAGAACTCTGGCAGTGTTTAGCAAATCAAATCAAATCCAAATGCGATTTCGTGGGAATTCTGTGACTGAGAATCGGTAATTTCCCAATTTGTCAACTTGGAATTGGCAATTTGTGATTATAAAACCATCGATACAAGCGGCACGCTGCCATTTTTAGTGTTGGTAAACGCCATACTTGTTGGTAACTTGAGCCTAATTGGAATTTGTAAATCCAGAAAGACTTTGACTGAAGGAGAATGAGCAACATCGAAGCCACGGCCCCGAAGGTGCTCAAGAAGCAGTCCTTCTTTGCGGCATTTGCCTCCCAGATGGTGATCATGCTCAAGCGAAATGCTGTTTTGCAGGTGGGTAATGGCTCCCTGAAGCGATGATGTTGTGGTTAGATCTGAAGTTCCAACCAACTTTCTCCTGACTTTAGTGGAGATACAAGGCATCGACTCTCGCCCAGACCGTCGTCGCTCCGCTCATCTTCCACTTGGTTCTGTTTGTTCTTCAGCAGGCCGACTATTCGAACCAGAAGCTGTCCAACCCACATCCCCCTGTGGGTGCTTTGGATGGTTAGTCAATCACTTCTGTAAAATGCGACACACTAAGACCTAACCACTTCGTCTTATTAAAATCTGATAAATTGCAGGCGTCAAACCATGCACGGTAAGGCCCACCTTGTAGTCGTAGTTTTGAGAATGATCTAACTCTCAATATTCAACCTAGTCCTACACTGGAAACTGCCTCCTGATGATGTACTATCCTCAGACGGCCGAAACAACTCAATATATGCAAAACTTTGCCAATGCTAATCAGAACCGCACTGGAACCACCTTCAAAATCGCTACGTCGCCCATCACTGACGCAAACTATTCTCCTTCAAAAGACGATGCCTCGACAATCTACCCTGTGTCTTCACAAGACTTCATCTACAACTACGCCCTGAACCATCCCAATGTGACTCGTTGGGCGGTCACTTTTGACACCGTCACAACTCCATACGTTAATGTTCGTTACCAGTTGTGGTACAATGCCAGTTTGAGTGCCAATGGAAGCGACATTTACGGTCGTGAATTAATTGGAATGGTTAGAGGATTGGACGAAGCGATTATTACTGGTTTGAATGGGAACACAAAACAAGCCAACTTGGACTACCAGCTCAAAGACTGGCCATTGATTCCGTCTGTAACTCTCTCTGACACAATCGTTCAAACTCTCGGTTCCTGTTTCTTTTTCTGCTCCGTCATGGTTATTTTCATCTCCGTTCTTAACCAGATTGTGGGTGAAAAGGAAGCCAAGCTGCGTCATGGAATGGAGATGATGGGTCTCTATCCATGCGTGTACTGGATCTCAAACTACCTCTCTGTTTCCTTCCTGGTCTTGATCAACTCTCTTCTCACGGTCCTCTTTGGTCTCGCGTTTGGTTTCGAGGTGTTCAGAAACGCCAACTTCTTTGCCCTTTGGATCACCTTTTTCCTCTTTGGTGAAAGTATGGTTATGTTAGCTTTTGCCATGACCTGTGTTGTTCGTCAGGCCAGAGCCGCCGTTCTTCTTGGAATCTTTGTGTTTGTGATTGGTCTCTTGTTTGAGTCTTTTGTCTTTTCGAGTGGTCAATTGGGATACATTTGGTGGGTCCCTACCTTGATTCCAGATTTTGTCCCATGGAGTGAGTTTGTCTTCCTTTATCTCTTTGGTGCCTCTCAATCTTTTTGATCTGAAAAATTTTCTCATTTTTTTTTTCCTTCCCCACAAAAAAATAACAGTCTTGGCTCTCATTCCATTCTTCAATTTTGGTCGTCTCTTCCTTGACATTTCCACATTCACTACTGGACGCCTCGATCAACTCACTTCCACCTACATCCCTGGTCCAGGTTTCCCATGGGACAACCTCTACTCCTCAATCCCACAAAACTTGTTGCCAAACTACCAGAACGATGGATACCCACAACTTCCAAACCCGGTTACTGCTTGGTACTTGATGATTATGGATATTGCGATTTGGGGTGTCGTCACTTGGTACTTGGATGCCGTGATTCCAGATGAATACGGAACCGCTCAACCATTCTACTTTCCATTTTTGCCAAGCTACTGGGGTTACGAAAAAGTTAGAGGAGAATTGGATGTTCAGGAATGGGTTCGGAAGGTTGGCGCCCCTGTTGCTGGGGACTTGGACTTGGGAAAAGAGGAAGAAGATGTTGCGGCGGAACGAGTGAAAGCCTTGTCTCTTGGTGAGAATTTTTTTTATTGTGTATGCTATGTTTTGTGACTCAACTTTGCATTTTGCAGAGGACGACAGTGCTGTCAAGATTGTTCGTCTCCGCAAGACATACCGCAAGAACCCCTTCTTTAAGTCAAAGTTGGACAAGCATGCCGTCAGAAACTCTTCTTTCACTCTTGCTGAAGGAAAACTGTATGTAACCTTTTGACTTTCTCGAATCCATTGCTGACATTGGTGTTACTACTTTTTTAAGTCTTGCTCTGTTGGGACAAAACGGTGCTGGTAAATCCACCACGATGTCCATGCTTGCTGGTCTCACCCCACCCACCTCTGGAGACGCACTCATCTGTGGTCTTTCTGTTCGTACTCAAATGTCTCAAATTCGTCGTATGCTTGGAGTGTGTCCACAACACGACATTCTCTTTGAAGATTTGACAGCCCGTGAACACATTGAACTGTACGCTGGTCTCAAGGGTGTCCCCAAAGCCGAATGGACTGTTCTCTTCGAAGAACGTCTCAAGGCCGTGAAGCTCTGGACTGTGAAGGATGTTCGTGCAGGAACTTACTCTGGTGGTATGAAGAGAAGATTGTCACTTGTTATTGCCACCATTGGAGACCCAAGAGTCATTTTCATGGATGAACCAACTACCGGAATGGACCCAGTGAACCGTCGTCACGTTTGGTCGTTTATTGAGAAGTTCAAGAAAGACCGTGTGATTATCCTGACGACGCATTCCATGGAAGAAGCTGACGTGTTGGGTGACCGTATTGCTATCATGGCCCATGGACAACTTTCCGCCATCGGTGAGTTTTTTCTTGATTTTCGAACAGCGTGTCTGATTCCCTTCTATTTCTAGGTAACTCAATCTCGCTTAAAAACAAGTTTGGTGCGGGTTACCGTATTTCTGTCATCACGTCCAACCCTGAAGCCATGAAACAAAAAGTGAGCTCAGCCGTGCCTGGTGCCAATTTGGAAGACGATTCTGCTGGTGCTTTGATTTACCAGTTCCCTATTTCAAGTACTCCATCGATTCCATCTTTTGTAAAATGGTTGGAGGAGAACAAAGAAGGAATTGTAAAAAGTTGGGGTATTTCGCAGACCACCTTGGAAGAAGTGTTCTTGAAGTTGATTCGAGAGGCGAATCCAGGTGGTTATGTTGCAACAAAGACGAGCTAGAGTCGGTGCGAAATGAAGGAAGGGGAAGAAATGTGCTGTTTAGAGATGTAAGGAGTTTGCAATTTCAAGTAATAAAACGTTGTTGGTTCCTCCACGGAATACAAATGAAGATCGAAAAGAAATTGAATTTACTGTTACCACGTCAACGTTAGTCGAATGAGTTGTCTTTCGCTTTGAGGAAGGGCGGCGTGCCTGAGCTATGCGTGACCTATAGTGAAATAAAGAGAAAAGGCAAACGCGTTGGATTTCTAAGCTGAAGCTTATGACTGATTGGACGAA
This sequence comes from Obelidium mucronatum, assembly GCA_025765595.1. NCBI lineage: Eukaryota > Fungi > Chytridiomycota > Chytridiomycetes > Chytridiales > Chytriomycetaceae > Obelidium > Obelidium mucronatum. The sequence goes on along the minus strand of JAIVFH010000206.1, from coordinate 35,926 downwards.
AGCGGTTAGTTCTTTTCTGTTCTTTTGTGGGAAGAAACAGGACACCTGAATAAAACCATTTGCAAGATGTGAAAGTCTTGAGTCTGACGCAATTGGGCCAGTTTTTGTACACTGCCAATTTACATCATTCTGAAAGAAAACGATCAATCAGCGTCGCAGCGACGTATCACACTCTACTGAACAATACGGAATCTATCTGCACTGCTAGCTCATATTCTCCGCCACTTGGCAAGGCAAATTCGAAAGGGAACGCCGAATGCATGATAAAGAACCGAAAGGTTGACCAGCGTATAGAGTCGAAGAGAATGAGATCCGGGCAACAACCCCCACAGGCGCAATCATCAATATCTGAAGAAAACAAGGTTTTTCAAGAGAGAAAGAAAACAGAAGGACGCCTTATTGCATACATATGATGAAAAATTCATGACGTCTTTGTTAAGTTTCAACTCATCCAATTAGCCCAAGCCTGGAATTATGAACCCAATAAAAAGCACCGGGCTCAGTTCTCCCCCGGCACCACCCATCTGCACGCGTTTCAACAACTTCGACACGAGCTCCCGCAATCAATATCAGCTCTCCGTCATGTTTGGATTGACCTTCAATGGGGTAATTATCTTTAGCCATGTAAAACGCCGAGGGAGTCGGACGCCCAGTTGTGGATGTGGGTGGAACTTCTCTCATTTCGATTTCTGTTGGAGGTGGGCCGATGTACGGGTGTGGAGCTGGAGTTGTTAAGTAAGGGTTAATTACAGGTTGCAAGGCCTCAGCTTGCTTGAGTTCCGCGGCCTTCTTGCGGCGATAGAGAAGGAATCCTCCGATACCCAAGAGAAAACAAGTAACAACAACAATTGCCGCAATTGCACCAGCTGGAAAGGGGGGAGGGGGAGAAGGCGGCGGCGGTGGCGGGGTAACAGGAGACGGCAGTGGTGGACGAGGAGCCATAGTTGTATCGACTGAATTTGGTTGAGTTTGTGGTTGCGGTTGAGGAGCTACAGTCGTAGTCCTGATCGTGGTAGCCGTAACGCGACCAGCGTTTGGGTATCCAGATCCAGCTTTGTACTGGTTTGTAAACGAATCCCAAACTGGATTTCCCAGAGTTCCTCCGTTGTTGTCGTAAAAAGTCAGCTTTCCGTTGTTTGTGTCAATACACAACAATCCGTTTGATCCCACAGTCTCTAATGACCACGCGACTCTACTGCCAGACACCATTTGAATATCCCCATTCGACAGATACGAGAGTCTCACATCTGAGGCAACTGGGCCGTTGCTGCCAGAAGCCCACAGAAACGCCTTTGTAGCAGTGTTGTATACAACCAAATTACCATCGTTCTGAAACAAAGCGATCAGGACACATGCTTTCACACTTTACAGAATCAAGTAAACACCTGCACTGTTAGTTCGAACTTTCCGCCTGGCAACCGCAATGCCTGACAAGCCGCCATCGATTGAGTCCGGCCAATACAAATCGAGGAACCTGCAGTTCCGGCTGACGCAAACACTGGCCAGCCAACTCCTTCACAAAGACTCGAGGAGCCCTGGGCCGCAACGGTGCTGATCGCGAAAGCAGCCAGGGCGATGGTAATGTGCATCGGTTCTTCGATGAGATTTTACCAATTTGGGTAAATGATACTATTAAGATCTGCGGGCTGGATCACGATCCATAGGGCTCTGCATTGGCAAGCTGAAAAAACAAGAGCGAGATTCGTTGTCAACCAGATTCACCTGCCCTGGATTCCAGAAAGGCTCCGTCTCGTCTCAGTATTACGGGCAACCAACAACGGAAAAATCGAATTACCGTCAACATTTAACTGGCAGGGACCAAGGGTATCTTGTCTTTCCGCTTTCTAATCACAATGACGCTTTCTAATCGATAGACGAGATTCCTCCAATTGGCAGGCGATTATCTTTGGAAATAGTCGATACTCGTTGGATACTCGTTGTCGGTCCAATGCTGTTGGTTGCTGTCGATATTGTGATTGTGGTTATTCGCAGAACTTCCTGCTAAAGAAGCTGCCATAGTCAAGCTGAATGGATATCTTATTTTTTGAACATTGTTAATCATGATTCTCTCTCACCAGCACCAACAATCTTATTGCCCAAGCCATCTCTTTCTCTCTTGGTTTTCCATAACACTGATTTCGGACCTTCGCTCCTCGTCACTCAGAGCAAACAATTTCATCAGATCTCTCGTCGCAGTACAATGTTTCAACAGAAACGGTTGGTATCGCTGCACTTCCTGAAGAAATTGAGACTGCACGTTCCGAATCGGATCCTTGCCGCAAGGTTAAATGACAAATGGTGGCAAAGCAGAGGCAACAACAAAAAGCATATTTGCTAACTTGAACGTCGCCGTTGCGTTGCCGTGGTTTTCCGGCTTCCAGACGCAGCCGGACGCGATGCAGACGCAACCGACTGTGATGCAAGCCCAGTTGCGCAACCCAGTCGGGTTTCTGCAGGAACAAAAACGCGCTGTGATGGAGGGGGTTGCCTTTCCAACTGTTGACATGATGTACTTTTGACTTCCTTTCATTCTGAATCATTCAATCGTCCTACTACATTTTCATCCGTCGATTTTTGGCTGTGGCTTCAAAGAAGCGCAATGAATCACCCTGGGCAATCCCTGGACTGAGGAGTATACACGATATGACTGAAATAAACCGGCTTATTCTAAATGAAGAAAAATAGTATCACACAAGGACCGAACAAAAAGTTAAACGTTTTTTTTTAAAACTGTTTATACGGTCACAGTTTTACCATCATTTATCCAACACAAGTCAAATCGAATCCAGCACGAGGCTTTCGTATCTCTCGAATTGCACAGTTCAATTGGTGGCTGGCAGCAGAGGAGCCGTGCGGTCACGCACAGGTGGCCCAGAAGTGGCGCAGAATTGTTTCCACTTCCTTCAAGGAAGTGGAAACAATTCTAAGTTGTTCCTCGCAAGGCGACAGCCGAATACCCAGCCAAACGCAAAGCCAAATATAACGCAGAACTAACATTGGGTTTTGGAAGATCTTGTAACCATTATTGAAACGCGAAATGAAACCCCTTTTATTGGGTACGCAAATCAAGGTTGGGACCAGCTGGTTGATGAATATGTGTTGCAATAAGAGGGATATATTTTACGCAATTAGTCCAATGAAGTCGTTCTTCATCATCCGATGTTCTTTCCTCTTCACCACAATTTCGGCTTTTGAATCAGCAGTTTGCTCGGGTTTCGCTGATTCTGAAATTGGAGGCAAAATGTTCTCCAAGAGAATGTTGTATATGATTAATGATCCCTACGTTAATATATTCCTTTAAGTTTTTGTTACTACTTCAAACATTCTGACACTCACCCTGAAATAAGGAATAATAAGCCACAGTATGAAGACCAGTTTTATAAAATAGTAGAACGGAAATAATGAAAGGAGTCTATTGCCGCCATACTCTACAAGAGTAAATAGGGCCAGTATAATCCAATACGAAAGCCTGTCTCAAAAAAAAAAAAAAAAAAATGAAACACGAAACTCTATCCACAAAACAGTTTAATAGTCTTACCATTGCTGGACCGACTCCTTTTTGCATTCCTTTGCCGCCCGTAAACTTTGAATAATGGGCCAACCAATCGCCAAACAATATGTCAAAAACCCACCAAAAATATTGGCAGCTACTAAAATCACATACAAAACTGCAACTATTACGTAGGCAAGTACGTATACGTGCCGAAGCTTTGTCAAATACGCGATTTCGACAATGATTGGCGCCTGATGCAGAGAATTGTCAATCTGAAGAATAAAGATTAAGTTCTTGATGAACAAAAGGAATATGAGGGATTTATTGGCGTATCGGAGTAGGATTTTTACCTTGGCCAATTCTTTGTTACCATCTGCTAGCAGTTGTGGAATGAAAGAAAGCAGTCCAGGTGGCGACTTCGCAGCGTCTGCCCGCTCGTCAACGGGCTTGACCAATAAAGAATTTGGGTTTCTGGATGTTTCAGAGGCGCCCATGAATTTATCTATTTTTTTGAATGGGATTGTGAGAGATTGTGGTTGCTTACATTTATCCCAGCTATGACAATATTTGTGTCACACGGCATACTTGTACAAAACAACATTTAATTATTGAGATATTAAATAACATTCATTTATTCATTCAACAGAAACGCAATTATTGCTAGCAAATTCAACCAACAGGCCCTAACCTGGATTTGTGTACCCAATAAAATGCGCCAGGTTCTGTTCTTCCCCGGTACCATTCATCTCGTGTGTCAATAACTTCTACTCGAGCTCCAGCAATCAACGTCAGTTCTCCGTCATGTTTGGATTGGCCTGTAATGGGGTAATTATCTTTCGCCATGAAAAACGCGGTGGGAATGGGCCGCCCAGTTGTGTAACTGGTTGGAGTTTCAGTCATTTCAATATTATTAGGAGGAGGGCCAATGTGTTTTGGAGCTGGGGCTGGAACTGTTATAAAAGGAACAGTGACAGGCTGCAAGATGTCGCGTCGAGAAACTTCAGTAAATTTTTTGCGCCGATAGAGAAGGAATCCACCGAAGCCTAGGAGCACAAAAGAAGCAACGACGACAGCTGCAATTGCACCAGCCGAAAACGATGAGGTTGGTGGGGGTGGTGGTGGTAGTTCTGGAGTCTGGGTAGTGGGCGGCAGAGAAGGCTTGGGAGAATTCTGAGGAGAAGGATCCGATTGAAGTGGACTCGCAGTTGGAAGGACGGGGTTTGCTTGTGTTTGTCGTTGTTGAGTTGTGGTGGCTGGGTTCAGCGGGTATCCCGATCCATCCTTGTACCCGCCCTCTGAGTCCCACACCAGTTTTTGGTTCTCGTACAGCACGACGTTTCCTCTCTCCGTGTCGACGCACAGCCATCCGTTTGTGCCGCCCGCTGTCCGCAGCGACCACACGAGTCCGCGACTGCCGGCCACCAGCGCAACTTCGCCGCTCGGAAGATAGCGCAGCGCCGTGTCGCTGTCGACCTGAGTGAGGCTGAAGCTGCCCGACGACCACGCGGCGGCGTTGGTCGCCGCGTTGTACACTACGAGATTGCCGTCGTTCTGCCGCAGCCGTCAGCGCACATCCGGAGTACTACTTAATTAAATACCTGCACTGTCAGCACGTATTTCGCGCCCGTCCGTCCTAATGCGCGGCAAGCTGGGATGGACGTGCCCCTGTCGATGCACTCAATGTTACCAGAAGGAACGCTGGAGGAAAACAAGGGCCAGCCAGCGCCTTCGCACTTCGAGGTGCCCTGGGCGGCAACGCTGCCGACGGCCAGCACAAGCGCATAAAACATCGAAATTTATTGTCCATTTTGTTCCCATCTTCAAAAGCACCATTCGTCCCGCCGATTACAGAAGCACCTCCAGACCACTGCCATTTGCGTAAGTATCATATAGGCAATCGCATTCATGTTTTCTTCTAGTGGACGTGGAAGCAACCCCATTAATGCCAGCAATCGAACTTGATGGCCATTGGCCAGTAAGTTCACAGCAATTTAATACCAAATAAGACGTTATGTGGGACAGCTCAACACCTAGGCCGATCTAGTCTCCAATCTTTGTTTTTTTCTAGCTAGTCTGCATAACAAGGCCAAAGCGCAATACCGGCACCGCATGGCACGGCCTCTGATTGATGCGGAAGTCAGTGGAGCAAATGATCACATGAAGGAACCCCTCCAGTAAACCCAAAAATAAGGCGCGAACTGATGCTATAGCAGTGTCACTACATATTTAAATATCACTCTTGGAACTCATCGATAACAACACCAATGACACCTTGGGGACTCAATATTCCCATGCCAACAATGATAGCTTTTCTGTTTGTTTTTTTCTGTTTGTTTTTCGGTTTCTTGCCCATATCCACATCTTTCTGTTTGTACAACATCTCTAAACATAGTTCTTTTATTTCCTCACGTAATAATGAGTTTAAGTTTCGCTGTATCTGGCCAATCAATGGCAATCATACTCTACACAGGATTTGTTTTCGATGAACTCGAGGCAAACTGAGTGCCGCTCTCAAACAACCAGGCTTCTCCCCTGCAACTGCAACGTATACACCGATATCTCGTCCTTGCAAAGAGAGCTACTGAGCTTAGGAGCTTTCACACGCGTGGTTCATATTTATGGACAGCCTCTGAAATGTCAAATAGGGCTCGTTCGTACTCTGGCCCAGTCATCTCTAAAACACGAACGAAGCAGAAAATCAAAAATCAGGCTTCAGAGACACCTCCGCATCAGGCATATTACTAGCTGTACTGAGGCTCGAGGCGGTGCGATCCGGTGGCGGGGTTGTGCTTTGGCCTTGTTTTGGGATGCGAAAAGTTCCTGGAAAAGTTCAACAATAATTCCTCCAAATTGATGTCTTATTCGGATGTAAGGAACCCAAGCGGCTATTTCTCCAAGCTGACGCCCTGTTGTCCAGAGTTGTGGCACCTTCCAGGCTGTGAAAGCAAAGAAAGACTGCGGCAACGAGAATTTTGTTTGCATAGATGGTGAATTCATATGCGGGACTGGCGCAACTTCAACTTGCGATTCCAAGGGCTGCCGACCAAAATCGATCGTGGAATCTTTCTTAGGAATTGCTGTGACCTCAACTGTTTCTTCGCTGTCATCGACGATGGTGGCAACTATCCCTGACCCTGATAATGCAGCATCAACAAGTATCGGCCCTCTCCCTCCTCCGCCGAAAGATGATCGCTTGACAATCGGTACTCCTCCGCCGAACGGCGATCGCTTGGCAATCGGTACTCCTCCGCCGAAAGACGATCGCTTGGCAATCGGTCTTGGAGTGGGAATCTCGTCCATTGTGCTATTACTTGGAGCCGCAATTGCCGTTGTTTTCATTAGAAAGCGAAAAGCCAAGAAACCCGGTCAATCAAATCTTGAAGGTAATTGGCTTATTGTTTTTTTTTTTTTGGTTTTCTGATGTTAATTGATTGTTGCAAAAGATTTGTTGGAGCCTCAGGCAGGGGGGGACACGGGCTTGGGAGGCCATGCTCCTCTGCATGCCGTTTTTTGTGATTCACCAATTACTACAATCTCCAAGGAGATTGATTAAATCTCCAGCGGCAATTCAAGAGAGATCGCGTTACACTGACGCAAAACATGTCCTTTTTTGGACTTTTCAAGCACAAATACACCAGAAACCAACATTACACGCCTTTTAAACTTGCAATAGAATCCCCAGATACGTAATAAGATCTTTTTATTAACTTTTTCTCACAATGTCTCGCCAACACTTCAACACAAACTTCAACACAAAATAAAACCAACTTTTCAACAACAAGGCCAAGGGTCCTGCTTAATAAAATAATAATCTAGATAATATTAATGTAAAACTGATGGATAGACAAGGCCCCATCAGTTCAGTGCATTAGAGAGGTGAAAGAGCACCACGGACATCCCCCCCCCCCCCTCCCCTTCCAACTTCCAGCGTCTCAAGACGCCTCATATTACTACTTTTGAAGTCGAGTTTCTGCCCGCTAATGCGTTAGCAAGCGGGTGATCTAAAAATAGAACTAACAAGTACTTATCTCCTGCTCGATCCAGAGGTCCTCATCGTATCAGGGTTTTCCAGTGTGTTTAACAGTCTATAGATGCAAGTTCGGTGCAGTTTGGTGTAGGTTGGTTGTTTCCTGTGTTGGTGAGTTTTGAGAGAGCGGTGGCAGGGATTTTCTGTCTGGGAGAGAAGGTACTAATTTTGTCCCTTACACCCCCTTTGTCCCCCCCCCCTGAGCCTCAGGGGACCTTTGCAATTTCCCATTCTCTGCCACCACCAGCACCAACATTCTCGTTGCCAACGCTTTCTCTCTTGTTTCTCCATGACACGGATTTCGCGCCATCGCTCCTCGTTGCTGAACAACTTGAACGCAAAATCTCATCAATGCTCTCGTTGCGATACAAGGTTTCAACAGAAACGGTTGGAATCGCTGGTCTTCCTGAAGAAATTGAGATTGAATTGGATCGATTTGATTGTGTCCTTGTCGCAGTCCACAAGGTGGATCGGTTTCTAATCTATCGAGAGGGGAAAATTGTCCATCGCTTAAAGGGTAAAGACTTCCACTGTCCCTTAATTTCCCTTTTTTTTCATCCATTTACATCTTTTTTTTTCGCGCGATTTTCTTTCCAGATATCTGTTCTCAGTATGGCAAGCGCTTTGTTCCAATTGTGTATGACACTGTTTCGAGTTCAGTCGGAACTAATTTGACTGAATCCCTTGCTCGGTACGAAGGCTGCCGGGTAGTATACTGCTCGTTGAGTTACGCGTTACTTCCAAAACAAAAAGCCGTATTTTCTGAAATTGTGGAGAGCTTACGTGTTTAAATAACCGCTTATATAATGGCTAAACTGCTTATTGAATGGCGGAATACATTTACACATAATTCGTGAGAATTTGCAGTTACTCGTGACCAAAATATTTCCTCTTGGTATTCAGTGAGGTGTCATTGGCTCTCATTGCGTGGCTTTACATTCTTTGCATCTTGGTTCATTGAAAATAGGCCATATTCTGCTTTCTAGCAGTCGATTTTTCTGGTGGTGCGAAGTCATCTCACATTAACTCTGTCAATGGGTGATTTGGTTTTAAGTTAATATACACATCAGAGAACATACTGTCTTTTAACACCTTGGGTATGATCACGGGCTACATTGAAACCCGCTTTCTGGGAGAAGAAGTGGAGATTCTGAGAAATCTTCAAATTCTAGACTCGCACGAGAATGATGTTTGGTGACAAGCAATTCACGTTCATATAAATGAATAGAAAAAATGGCCATCATTTACTTTCTTCTTCTCCCACCAGATCCAATTTCGATCTCTCACCATCATTTACTTTCTTCTTATTTGGTTGTAATTGTTTCTATCCCACCAGATCCAATTTCGAAACATGGATTTGCCTATCCCACCAACTCCAATTTCGAAATATGGATCCAACCTAACTCTCCACTTCCAACCCGTCCGCGGCACCACCCGTCGCCCCTCTTTCCAATCACCTCAACACGGTCTCCTTGTTCAATTGTGAGCTCTCCATCGTATTGGGCGTGATAACTGACGCTTGCCTTGAAAGTTTCGCTTGGACCAGAGGGGAACGCCGCCATCTCAAGGGTTTCAGATAATTGAGGGGGGGATCCAATGAATGTTGATTGTATAGTTGGAATGAAAGGCTGGAGTTGTTCAACGGACTTTTTCGGTTCTTGAGCTCGGCGACGGTACAGTAGGAATACAGCACCTCCAACAAGAGCGACAGCTCCAGCACATATTCCCGCGATTGCGCCAGTAGAGATATTGATTGTTTCTTGTTGAGATTTGGGATAGCCTGAGCCATATGTTCGTGGTGAGTACGAGTCCCAAATTGTGTTGTATTCTTTATCGAACAATTTTACGTAGCCAAAATAAGTGTTCACACAAAAGAAGCCATCGGAACCAGCAGTTTGTAATGACCAAACTACTTTGCCCCCAGAGAGCATTTGAACTTCTCCGCTTGTGTTGTATTGCAGCTTTGTATCGGAAGATACATGAACGTTGCTGTAAGAAGTCCATATGACGTTCGATTTGGAGTCATACACAACAAGGCTGCCATCATTCTACATCCAAGAAGAGTCGATAAACCATTCAGAAGAAGGAAATAATAGCAAAGAGAGTGGGAGAAAAAGAGTACCTCAATAGCCAGCTCGTAAGATCCACCTTTCTGTCTCATGGCACTGCAGGCAGAAACAGTATCACCTCGAATAATACAAGCATTTTGTCCTTTAACCACGACCGATGCCTCAGCTAAACCATACCCTCCACAGTGCTTCGTTGTTTGTGTCCAACCACACGCCGCGATGAGAAGGATCCCAAACAACACAATCTTCATTTTTTCTTATTTAAATCAAAAACGTACTAATCTTCATTTTTTCTTATTTAAATCAAAAACGTACTAGCCTATTTAACCAGGAGAAAGAAAATAACCTGCGTGGTTAATTTTGTTGGCGTTTTTTTTTTTACTCCGAAGTTTCTCCACAATCAATCAAAGCATAATGGACATTGAGGACTTTTTTCTATGCCACCCGATCCAGTGTCGAAGATTTCACCCAATAAAACGGCTCTGATCCTGTTTCTCTTCCAACTTCCGCTCCTGTTTCTCTTCTAACTCTGCCACGCCACAACCCGTCTTCCCTCTTTCCAATCACTTCAACCAAGTCTCCACGCTGAATAGTAAGTTCTCCCTCAACTTGGGCGAAATAATCACTATTCGCTCTATACCACTCTGAACCACTAGCAATCGGGACCACCGGCATCTCAGTGACTCGATGTTCCAACGATGAGGCCGGTACACCCGCAGGAGCGAAGGAGCTGAGAGGTTGGAGTTGTTCAGCATATTGGGGCAATTTTGGGTTTTGAACTCGGCGATGGTACAGCAAGAATGCAGCACCGGCAACAAGAGCGGTGGCTCCAACAGATATCCCCACGATGGCGCCAACACTCAACCCGCTCGACTCTGATGGAGCTTTAGTTGCTGATTCTGGGATAGTAGGCGGAGAAGGAGACTGAGAAGGAGGCGGGGGAAGAAACAGAGAAGGACTTGGTTGTGTTGTTCCAAGGACCACATCCGTAGTAGTATAGACCTTGACAGTTGTTGTTTGTCCTGGAGATTTGGGATAGCCAGCGCCATATTTTTCTGTGGTCGATTCCCAAATTGTGATCAACTCATCGTTTACTACGTCGTATAGTGCTAGTTGGCCATTTTCAGTGTTCACGCAAAAAAGGCCATCGGAGCCGGCACTTTGCAATGACCAAACCACTTTGCCCCCAGAGAGCATTTGAACTACTCCGTTTGTGCTGTATTGTAGCCTTGTATCGGAAGATACCCGACCGCTACTGCGGGAAGTCCATTTGACCATCGAGTCTGCGTTATACACAGCAAGGTTTCCGTTATTCTACATCCAAACAGAGTCGATAAACCCATTCAGAGAAAGGAAATAACAGCAAAGAGGAGGAATACCTCAATAGCCAGCTCGTGGTTTCCACCCGCAACTCTCATTGCAGTACAGGCGGAAACAGTGTCACCTCGACTAATACAAGCATATTCTGATACAACATGAACCGATGCCTCAGCTAAACCGTACCCTCCACAGTACGCCGTGGTTTGTGCCCAACCACACACGGCGACAAGAAGGATCAACACAATGAGCATTTTTTCGTTCTTTTTCCCTTTTTCTTTTTAATCACACTCTCAGACACTTGAACCAATACAATGAACTCTTTTTCGTTTTTTTTTTCTTTTTACTCAGACGCATATTCTCAGACATTGAACCAACACAACAATCTTATCTAGAATGGCGCCAGCTCTTTGGCAGCATCGCCTTCAATTCATCATCAAACAACTCGTAAATCGACACAACTTTCTCAATCTGAATGATGGACCACGAGTTGCGATCAAATGCAATGTCTCGTTCCCATGGAAGAATTTGGTTGAAGTGAATGTTTCCTCCCTGAAAAAAAATGTAATATTTAGTATTAAAAGAATAAAGATTAGTAAGACAGCCAAAAAAAATAGTCCAGCACAAGCCGCCACCAAAAAAAAAAAAAAAAAAAAAAAAAAAAAAAAAAAAAGTAACCTGAATTTCCCAAGATTCATCATTCTCCACATCTTTAGTGAGATTGTCTTCAGCCTCAAGATCTTCTTTTCCCTTTTCGACCAAAAGTACAGTCTTGTCCTTCTTCTTTTTCTCGTCTCCTTTGAGGTCGAGTTCAGTCATGCCTCCTTGTTTGGCAACAGTATCATCTTCTTTTTTCTAAGCAAAGATTCGTGGGTGTCAGTAAAGCAATTTGATTGCTTGTATGTAAAAAAAAAAAAAAAAATAGGAGCGGGGGCTTCACCTCCGCCTTGGCCTTCTTAAAAAACTGAAATCTTCCTCCAATCACCATCTTGACTGGGAAATATTCACCAACGCAACCCAACAACTTTGAAAACTCGACCCGTCTCGTTTCCATCACTTCGCCCCACAAATTGTTGGAACTTGTTTGTCCACTGTCTTGGGACAGAATGTTGTAAAAGAGTTGCCGGATTTCAGGTTTCAACTTGATTCTGTTTGGATTGACTTCGAGAATCAAGCGAGTCACAATTTGGTTGGTTGTTGCGTGGCTTTGGTAGAGTTCGCGGATTTCTGTTTCTTTTTTTCCTTTCAGTGCAAGAGCTTTGAGAGCGTCGCTGGGGGAAAAAAAAGGTAATGAAGTAAGAGCGGCAATTTGGGCAACAATAAATAATAATTTAATTACACACACTACTTACAATAACTCAACACCGGCCTTCATCTTTGTGGCTTCCACTTGATCATTGAAAATCTTTTCGTATTTGTCAACACCGGAACCACTCCCACTTCTCGTGTCTCTTAGTTCGTAATCGGTTGGTTCGGGCCACTCAATGACGCTCATGTTTCCGAACCAGAAGTCAGCACCATCGCTGGAAGATGATGAACTCGCCCCAGAGACTGGACTTGGACCAGTGTACTTTATGCAACGGTCTACTGGCCAGTAGTACTTTAACAACACTTCGTTTGGCTTTACGCGACGCTTCTCTTCTTCCGCTGCCGCTGCAGCCGCCTGTTCGGCAGTTTGTTTTCCCTGAAGCTGAGAAACATTGGAGACATGCTCTACCATTGGATCAAAAGCCATCATATTGTTTCTGGAGTTGGGGTCAATGAGCTGCAATTCCTGCAGGCCTTCGAGGAAACCAGGGAGCCCTGCGAGGCGGACACGAAGAGAGGATGTGCTGCTTTTGGAAAACTCTGAGTTTATGTCGACAGCAAAGAACGGACTTTGTTCTCCGTCGAAAATAACGTCTCTGAAAGTACTCATGGTGTTGTTTCCTGGTTTCACTTTGTTGAAGAGAATTCCAATCTGTTTTGTTAACCTGGTATCAAAAGAACGTTAATGGAATTTTGGAAGTAATAACAAATGATGGCTGAAAGAGAAGGAGATGCTACATACGCGTTATCGCCAAAGTTTCTCTTCACAATCTTGAGCAATCTCTTGTATGGTTCTGCTCCAATCTTCAAATGATGATCCATGTTGGCAATGACAATGACTTTGGCTCGGTACCAAATCTTTAATCTCTCTGCAATTTCAGCGACATCTTCTTCAATGTATTCTGGACGAATGACAAATTTGTGGATTTCGCGATGTGTGGCGGTCATGACACTAACAGGCCCTGGAGTCCAACGAGAGCGCACACCATTTGCAGAAACTGGAAACTTTGTGGACCCGACAATGTTGTTGAGAATTGTGGAGATTCCAGAGTTGGGAAATCCAATGGCGATCAGGTTATCTGTAAATAGAGTTGTTCACCGCAGTGAAAAAAGACGGTAATAAACTCACAATCCAAGTTCTTCAAGCCAAATTGGTTCCACTTTCTAGGACCTCCTGTGGTCATTCCAACAACATTGCCGTTGGCATCGTGGATGGGCTTTGGAGCTGTGGGGTCGCCACCACCTGGAAAGTATTCGTCGGGCACATCATTGTATCCATCATCGATCTTTGGAGGAGGAGGACCCGATGGTTCAGCATACCTTGTGGATCCGTCATTGGACAGTGAACTATTAGCGGCACCACCTGCACCACCAAAACCTCCACCACCACTGCCGCCACCATTTGCTCCGATCCCGGATCCTGAATTACTGGTGGAGATATTGCTACTATCACCAGCAGCACCACCCCCTCCTGCACCACCGGCAGCCGCATTAGGGTTGTAGTGGGGTGAGGAGGGATCTTGGGCGGCCAGCACGAACGGATCCTCCTGCTTCTTTGCGTATGTTTTGTTCTCGACCGTTCCGTCCCACTGCTCTTCCGACGCGCACGGGTTGAAGATGTTCTGGTTTGCGCCGTCCGTTGACTTTTCGCCCAAAGTGGTTGCCAGGAACTGCTCCTCGTTGGCCAGGATCACGCTCAGAGCGGCAACGGTGTTGTCTTCGATCGACACGGCGGTGCTAGACAGGGAAAGAAGGTTAGGCTTCGGTCCGGCAGAGGCAGACAGCAGCGGCTTACCGCTGCTGCACGAGCGTCACTTTCACGTCTGCGACGGCGCCGGCGGCCTGTGTCTTCACGACGGCGGTCAGGGCGGCGGCGCTGTGCGGCTCGAGGCCGTCGACTTTGAAGCGCTCGGCGCGGCCGCGCTGCTCGCCGACGTACTCGACGCCCGGCCGCAGGCTCGAGAACGCCGCAACTCGCAGTCCGCGCGGCGTCGCCTTCGCCCGCACGATCCACAGCGACCCGCCGAAGCTGTGCGTGCTCGTCTGCCCGCTCTGCTGCGCGTACCGCTCGGCTGGCGTCAATTCTGCCATTTCTGCTGTAGTATTGATTGAAAATTATCCAATTTAAAGTCCGCCGCTCTATTTCTGCTTTCTCTTTGGGCACTACACCCCATAACCTGCGTTTTACTACACAGCGATACAGTAAAGAATCTCGAAGACATCAAGCTCTGCATTTGTGGAATTGAGTGACTCCCAGCAATAATTTAAACAAAACAAAAAAACTCTTTAATAATCATAGAGCAGTTTCTTGCTTCTATTCTACAAACATGGGGAGCCCCCAATCTTTGATACATCAGAAAAGTTTAACCAACAAGACCCAAGATACGCGATGGAACTAAACCCTCAGTTCCGCCAATTCGCCCCAAACACCACCCCTCGTTATCTGGCATTCGCGTGATGTAAACTCTGGAGCCTTCGTGGATGGTCAGTTCTCCGCTGGCCTTTGCAATATAATCGCAATTTGCGCGATAGAAGGCAGGCACGGCTGTGACGGATTGATGAAGGTACTGATGCGCTGGCGGCTGATACTGATACACAGGAGCCGCAACAGGAATTGAAAGGTTGAGCGCACGGGTGGAAGAAGTTGTAGGAGAAGGAGGTGTCGAGTTTGCTGTGATCTTCATTTCTTTATCCTTTGATGACTGAGAGTGGTGGACTGAACCAATGGATTCCACGGCCGCCTTCTTCCTGCGCACAACGACAAAGGCAACGATTCCAATCAATATCAAGGCCCCACACGCAATCCCTGCAATCATCCCAACGTTAGGCCCACCACCACCACCACCGTTTCCACTATCCAAGACAGGGCTAATATTTGCGTTTCCACCAGGAGAAGCATTGTTGGATACTTGTTGGCGGTTTGTGGAGCCGGTGGTAGCGATTGCCTGGACGGCAGTGGATTGAGATTCAGGATTCGAAACGCCACCACCACCACCGCCGCCGCCAATACTACCAGCTCCACTGCCGCCTCCACTTCCTCCGCCATTGCTGCCTCCGCTGCCGCTTCCATTGCCGCTACCGCCGCCGCCGCCACCTCCTCCATCTCCAGGGGTTGCAGGAGAAGGGGCGGGGGATTGTTGTGGAGGTTGTGTAGGAGCAGGTGAAGGTGGCGGTGGAGGTGGAGGAGGCGGTGGAGGTGGTGGTGGATCGGGCGAAGGCTGTGGTGGTGGTTGATTACAATTGAGGACAGTTGAAGGCCAGCAGTTCATGGATGGTCCACAATCCCGAATGGTCCGACAGCGGATAAGACATGATCTATCAGTGCTAGTTGTCCCACAATACTGAAAGATGATGTTAGAGTGTATTTGTTGAGGAAGCGTACTCACATCACTCATGATCAAAATTTATCGTTTTGAGGGAAGAAAAGCCTTGAGCAAAGCCTTAAATACGGCAAGAGGAGATGAAGATACGTTTTGCACCATTACTTTTGGCCAATTACCCAAACTCGAACTGAATGAATAACCTGGTTTTGGTTGCACACAATACTGTCCGTTTCTGAACGATTCGTTTTGTACCTTCTTTTCGACTATAGTAATATTGTATTGTCAAACACATATCTGTCACCAAAAATCAAAAACAAAGAAGCATTTAACCAACGAGGCCCAAGACAGACGAATGGACTAATCCTTCTGTTCCCCCAATTCTTCCAAAACACCACCCGTCTTTATCTGGCAGTCGAGTGATGTACACCCTTGACCCCTCGTGAATCGTCAATTCTGCGTCTGATTTGGCAATGTGGTCACGATTAGCCCTGTAGAAGGCAGGCACAGCCGTAACTGCATAGCCAAGCTGTTGGTACTCCGACGCTTGGTAACCAGAAGTAGGCGCCAACGAAAGATTGAGAGTATGAGACGAAGAAGATGTAGGAGATGGAGGAGGAGCTGGTGAGCTTCTCTTGATATCTTTCTGGGGTTCCGTCGGATATGGGTACATTCCAACAGTTACTCCTGGCTCCGTTGCTGATGCCTTCTTCTTTCGCATCACAAAGAAGGCAATGATTCCAATCAGAACTAACACCCCGCCTGCGATTCCCGCAATCATCCCAATGTTGGGTCCGCTGCTTCCACTATCAGAAGTGCTAGAGCTTGTGTTACCCAAAGCCGAGGCGGTTTTTTGAGCAACTGACTGCAGTGAAGATGTGATTGAAGTGATGCTCTGTCCAATTGCGGTCGTTGAAGCTGCTTGTGGTGCGTCAGTTGGAACACTTCCGCCTCCTCCTCCTCCACCGCCTCCGCCTCCTCCACCGCTGCCACCACCTCCACCACTCGGTGTGTCTGGAGATGGTGATGGGGGAGGCGGTGGAGGTGGAGGTGGTGGGGGTGGTGGGTCTGGTGATGGTTGCGGTGTTGGATTACAATTGAGACTGACGACCCAGCAGTTCATGCTTGGTCCACAGTCGCGAATGGTCTTGCAAGGAATACTATTACAGGTTACATCCGTCACACGTGCTCCGCAGTACTTAAAAACGAAGGGGGGTCAGAGTGGAGTCAGAGCAAACCTCAAATTGGACTCACACTCATGTCGAAATTTTCAGGTAAAAAAAATTTATTCAGGCTTGAACGGCAAGTGGGAAAACAGGCCAAGACCGAAAAAAACAAGCAATCACATACAAAAAAAGTG
The DNA here is from genome assembly GCA_025765595.1 of Obelidium mucronatum. Taxonomy (NCBI): domain Eukaryota; kingdom Fungi; phylum Chytridiomycota; class Chytridiomycetes; order Chytridiales; family Chytriomycetaceae; genus Obelidium; species Obelidium mucronatum. The sequence goes on along the minus strand of JAIVFH010000206.1, from coordinate 19,032 downwards.
TATTCTCACAAAGTTCACAAAAGCTGCTCTGCAAGTTGGGCCAAAGTATCATCATTCTCACGAGTTGGAACAACCTTTCTGTCGGCAGCAGAAAAGTAAACCAAAGGGAATCCGTCGTGTCGCTGTGCATCCATGTTTCCATTCTGCATCACAACATCGAAAATAACGGTGATAAGCTTGCTGCCACAGAGATCTATGATATAACATTAGGAACACTAAGGCACTCCAATAAAACGAGAAAAAAAAGGGACTATGCCTTGCAATCGATCAAAGATTTTTCCTTCGCGATAGATTTTGAATCTCTCAGCTTTACGCAGAACAAGAACGATGGAATCGAACTCGCCCAGTTGGAATAATTGGATATCTTCAGGAAGTCCCTGTAGTCCAAGTCTTCGGGTTGCAACCACACGTTGACGGGCAGCCAGTTTGGCCCACAAAACGTGTTCAATTTCTTGGCAGATTTGGGAGGAGGGGGCATAGTCTGTGTCATAGAGAAAGAGGATCGAACGCTTGGCGGGTGGGGTTACGCCAGCTGTGATAACAGCGGCTGCTCCTGCTGTTGGTATTGGCGCAACATATGCGGGTGTAATGATCGCCTTCTGAACTGGGGCGGCGGTGTCTGTAGTGGGATAGAGTTTCAATAATTAAATATCAAAAAGACAAGTAAATGGATGAAAGAGAAAAACTTTTTCGACTTACATTCAGAGGGAAAAGTGCTATCAGGTGCCGCTGCCACTTCTTTGCGTTGTCGCTGTTTCTTGGCAAACACAAATCCACCAACAGCCAACACAATAAGGGCTAGTCCAATACCGATTCCTAAACCAGATCCGCTTCCGCTTTCACTGCTTGCCGAAGATCCAATCGTGACCGGTGTAGAACTAGGACTGTTGATAACAGGACCACCAGCGGACTTGACAGTTGCAGTTATCAACACTCCCCCAGCAGAGTTTACGTCCCCGGAACCCGATAATTGCCCATCGGATGAATCACCAGTTGGTCCGGAACCAGGTTCACCCGATTGCGGAAGGCCCTGAACGGTCGTCATAGTGGGCGCTGGACGTGGATTCTCCGCCACTGTAGTTCTTGGAGGACGGGCAGTCGTAGTCACGACAGGTAGAAACCTGTTCAATTGATCAACGCATGGCTGGTTTCTTGCATCCACAAAGTCTTGGTACGAGAAGCATGTTTGTTTTCGAGGACAATTTTGGCTGTTGACACTGCATTCTGGTTTTCCAAAACAAGCCGTCAATTCCCGACGTGGATCATAGCCACAGTACTTTGAGGGTGAGTGTTAGTCTTGCAGGCATACAACAGCAGATCATGGTTACCCCTGCGTCTGCCATTTTTCTTCTAATCACAAAAATAAAAATAAAAAACCAGGCTTGTGTGAATCACCACACAGAAGTTTTTAATCTGCTTTTTAATGAACTTCATGGTTTCAAAGCTATTCCATCTAATAGAACTCAGGATAAAGAAAAAAACAGAAAGAAGTGAAGATAGAAAAGGAAGGTGCCCGCCCCTACAATAACTGGAATGTCAACTCATTAAAGGTTGCATCGTTCGCTGGAGTCTGGATGATTTTCTTGTTGGCCGTTGATACATATACTAGTGGGAATCCATCATGTCTTTGGGCATCCATGTTTCCGTTCTGCATCACAACATCAAAGACCACAGTCGTGAGTCTGTCACCACAGAGTTCTGCAGAAAATAAGAATGATTTTTTTAAGGAAACTGCATCCATAAACATTGCAGAAATCAAAAAAACCGGATAGTAATACCTTCCAAACGTGCATAGATTTTCCCTTCGCGGTAGATTCTAAATCTCTCTGCTTTACGAAGAACGACGACGACTCTGTCAAAATAGCCCAACTGAGACAACTGAATATCTTCGGGAAGTCCTTCGATACCGAATCGGCGAGTTGCAACAATACGCTGTTGAGCCGCTAGTTTGGCCCACAAAACATGCTCGATTTCTTGGCAGACTTGAGACGATGGTGCATAGTCTGTGTCATATACAAATAAGATAGACCTCTTTGGTCCAGATTGTGCCACACTGGACACCGCAGCAGCAGCTGGAACGGCAGTAGCTGCAAAGTTGGGGACATATGTTGCTTGTCTGACAGGCATGCTATCAACCGAAGACTCGTCGTAATGGCCTCTCTTTCTTACTAAAACCAGAGCAGGGTGGTGTTAGACGTGTGAGAGATTTAATTGGCCGCTGGCCGTCAAGCCCTTACATTCAAGTGAAGAGACACTTCGCTCTTGATTCTCCCTCTGCTGCTTTGATCTTCTCATGTAGTAAAAGAAACCAATGAAGATGGCAACAAATCCAATGGAGATTCCAGCTGCGATACCAGCGGTTGCTCCGCTGCCAGTGTTGGTCTCTGGGGCAGAGGAGCTGCTGGTAGTAGTTGCGACAGGGGGGAGGACGCCGCCCTTGGAGGCAACTACGGTTGAAGACGTTCTGATTGCAACGAAAGCCGTTGTCGTTCCTTGGGCGATTGGATTGTCTGGCACAATCACTGGAACGACTGGATCGTTGGTTTGGGGAGGAGATGGGGGTTGTGGATCAACTGTAGGTGGAGGAGGGGGATTTACAACAACAACATCGGTCGTTTTGACAGGCGGCGGGGGAGCGTCTGTTGTAGGGGAGGGCTTTGGAGGACAGTTGATGACATCGAATGCCCAGCAGGCTACAGGACAGTCATCTTGCTTTGCGCATTGAACCGCGCACGTTTTATCAGTCGCACTTGTCCCGCAGTACTATGAAGGTGTATGTCAGGACAGCAGGAAGGCAGGCAGGAACTTACACCAATGAAGCTCATCACCAAAGAAGATTTTTTTATATTTAATTCCAGCTGCGGCGGACATGACTTCAAATATAGAAGGGGAATGTATTCTAAGATTTCTTAAACGCATAAAATCACAAAAGAAGAGCAGTGAGCTCATTGAGTGTCGCATCGTTTCCAGGACTGTCGACAATCTTTTTGTCAGCTGTGGAAAAGTACACCAATGGGAATCCATCGTGTCTTTGGGCATCCATGTTTCCATTTTGCATTATCACTTCAAAGACCACAGTTGTAAGCTTGTCGCCGCACAATTCTGGTTCGTTCAAGTTAGAGAAATAGCGCCGAACGGAAAAAAAAAGTGCGACAACTCACCCTCCAGACGTGTGAAGATCTTTCCTTCACGGTAAATTCTGAATCTTTCGGCCTTGCGCAAAACAACAACCACCTTGTCAAAGGAGCTCAAGTTGGGCAATTCAATTTCTTCGGGAAGTCCTTCGATACCAAATCGGGTGACAGAAATAGTTTGATGTTGCGCTTCCAGCTTCGCCACTAAAGCGAGTTCCATTTCCTCACAAACTTGGCCAGATGGACTGTAGTCCGTGTCATAGACAAACAAAATTGATCGAGGAAGTGATTCAACCACAACAGCGGCCGAAGCAGCAGAAATAGTAGCAGAAGCTGGAGCAGCTTCAACAACAACAATAGACTCCTGAGCTGCTGGCGCAGCAGTTGTTTGCGTGATAGTGTCCTGAGAAACCACGGTGGACACGCGGGAGGCCTGCGTAGCGACGCGCTGAGGCACTGGTGTTCCGGAGACAATAGAGACCGAAGACGAGTCTCCCCCATCAGGTGTCCGTGGGGACTTTGCAACTACTATTTTTTTCTTTGATTAAAAGGCGGGCTTGTTTGGGCTTGCCCACTTACATTCAGTCGAAGAAACGGCACGTTCTTGGACTTGGGTTTCCTTTTCAGCGTTACGTTTCTTGAAGAAGAAGAATGCGGCAATGGCTAAGGCAACAATCACAACTGCCACTCCAATGCCGATACCCAAACCAGGTCCACTACCAGTTTCTGGAGTTGGACTTACTGCCACAGCAGAAGTAGTAGTGACAACTCGAGAAGAGGTTGTTCTGATAGAAGTCGTCGTAGCGGTTGCAACAACGCTGTTGTTTCCATTGCCATTGTTGTTGTTATTGCCGTTGTCGTCTGGATTGCCGCCAGTAGTCGCAACAGGATCTTGCGTAGGCTGAATACCTCCTTCCGAAGTAATAGTAGTAGTAGCCGCCATCGTCGTAGTTTGCACTGAAGGACTAGCCGTGGTCATAGCAGTCGCTGTTGCAGGACTCTCACTCATTTTTGTGAGATTTCTTTTTGGTGCGATTGTTTTTCCCTCGTGAAAAGAACCAATTTAAGCTACCAGTAAGCACTTGCGCCGGCATTCCAAACAACACCAACTAACCCTCTGAATGCATTCTTCTTTCGTTCCAGGTGAGCGGACTGTGACAGCAATCATCAACATGTACAACGATCAGATATTGCCGCTCTTGTCGGAGCTGCAGGTTCCCCCCTTCCACAAGATCACCACCCTGGTAAGCGCTTTGATTGCACATGAAGACAGGGGTGCTTTTCGATACCTGTATGCGCAGCTGTCCTGAGGAGCACCTGCGGTCTGAGACCAAAGTTAATCAACTATCTCCTCAATCTGAAACAGGCCTTGGTTATGCCAGATGCAAACAGCACCAATCTTTGTCACAGAGCAATGCAGTACTTGGATGCTTTGCCTAGAAACGCATCATACAGAGTCCAAGCGGAGCTTTACCAAAACAGCCCCTTACATGGCAAGCCTGGTGCGGTCGGCATGGCCCGAACCCCGTCCCAAGCGGGCCCTTCCACATCGATGGATGGTAGTGTGGCTGCTCCTATGGGTGCCCCCGTGGTTGCCCCAGCTGCTGAAAAGAAAAGCTTCAGTATCTCACGGATTGGTGGAATGTTTGCTTCGGCTCCCCCTCAGCCTGAAGAAGTAGAGCAGTCTGGGGTCTTTTCTACAGTGGAAGCTCTTGATGGAATCGTTCCCTTGCGTGAATTTATTCTCAAGGACAAGGATCAAGCAAAACGTAAAGGAATTGCTGGAATTGGTGGGAAGCAGGCTTATTTGCTACAACCGCTCAACAATGCTGTCAGACTGGCTTCCCAAGATAACCTCCATAAATTGGTTATTTTTACATCGGGAGATGTTAACAATTCCAAGGACAAACAGAACGACTTGGCGGTTGTGATGAAAACTCTGTTTTCAAAGGATGTGGGTTGCCTTTTTCTTATTTGAATAATCAAGCATAATTCAACAACCCTGTTTTTTTTGTTTTTGTTTGATTCTTAGATTCCGGTGGTGATTTATCACACGGCAAATGTGACTCCTGGTTCCACTTTGGACCTTTTGCAAAAGCACGGAGCACAACTTTTGCCTCTTGGTCTTGAGAACCGCACGCTTCAGAACCCATTCTCGGTGACTTGTGAGATTCCACGTACTTTCGGACTTAGACAAGATGTCACCATGAGACTTGGATTTGCTCTCTTGGACATGCAAGAATACGATCCAAGATGTGAGTTCTTCGAAATCGATTTTTATTGCCTTGATGGTATTTTGAACAAACTTTATGCAAAAAGACACGTACATTGTCAAGATTGGCGGCGGCAAGTACTTTACGCCTGTGGAATTTTTGGTTCCCACTCTTACATTGGGCAACTCGAGCCAATACAATGACACTCAAGTTCTGCGTTACAATACCCAATTGTCCCAGATTTTGAACGATGTCGAGCTGTTGGAAAACATTCCCGAACGTTTCACGATCCACATTTTCAAGTGTGCTGACCAGTATTCCAGAATTTTGTTGGATACTCGTACCGTTGGATACTTGTTTAGTTTCCGTAAGTGTCTTTTTCTGTAGGGTTAGGTTCTCCTTATTCTAGTCCTGATTTTTTCCTTCCTTTTTTTTAGGTCACATTCTTTTGACTCTGAAGCCACTCACTCCATTGGTTATTGGTTTTGCTGGAAGTGGAAAGTCGTCCTTCATCAACTCTGTAAAGTTCGTGGCCTTGAACGATCCAATCCCGGCGGCCCAAGTCGGAGGATACAATGCTCAAATGACCAGTTCTCTTGACCAATTGGACATTGGAAAGCACACACTCTTTGACACTATGGGTATGGTGACAGGTTACACAGAAGCCTCCTACTCCGGAGACGAAGTTGAATTGATTTTGACGAACAAGATGCCTGTTGGTGTCAAGTGGGCCGATATGCTTGGTCGCTACTTTAACAAGAAGATGGAGTTTGGTGAGAAGCCATTGACGTTTGAAGTCGTCAACAAGTATTTGGCCGAGAACCCAGACAGCGCTATTTTCTCACCAAAAGAAATTGATTGTGTTCTGGGAATTGTCAAGTGGGACTCTTTGAACTCTGACAAGATTGTGTTGAAAATGGAGTATTTGAGTCAGCAGTTTGCCAACATGAGTGAGTTTTTTTTGCGTGTTTTCGTTATGGCCGTATGCTGATATTTTAAAAATAGACAAGACTGTTGTTTGGGCCGCTTCTTGGGTTGATGGAAAGGAAGAGATGGCTGAATTTGACAGAATCGCATCCAGAATCAAGTTTGCCAAGGTTCTTCCCCTGTCCAACTTCACCCCCAAGATTTCAAGCCACGATGCGTACAAAGAGCGATCTATTGTTCGAGTTATGATGGCTCTAGATGTTGAATCTCGTTCCCACCGCTCCCGATTTGGAAGACAGCAAGGTGGTCTGGCTCGCCGCATCTCAAAGGACAGCTTCTTTTCTGATGCAACCTCTCAAAACCAGCTGCCATACGACGCTTACTCAGCCCCTCCAGTTGCTTTTAATACGCCACCTGTTACATCCCCATACGCACCGGTTGCTTTCAATACACCACCTGTTACGTCCCCATACGCACCAGTTCCTTCTCAATACGCTCACGTCGATGCTTTACCATACACCCAGTCTCAATACGCTCCTGTGATTCCCAATCCACGAAAAGACTCTCAGAACTTGTTCCGAGACCTCCCGCCTACTCCTCAGGAAGTTCACTACCAACAGCCGGCACAACCACCGCCACCACCATCTCAAGACGGTGGAATCGCCCCATTGACTCCTCTGACTGCTTGGAGGGTATCGGATGTCAAGAACTGGATCCGTAGTTTGGACTTGATGGATGGATACACTGTCCTACAAAAGATTGAACAGGGTGAGTTTTGATGTTTTTTTTCTTTTGGTGGTTTTGACCAGTGTGCATTGTCGATACAGATCAAGTGAATGGACGTGCTATTTTTGCAAATGCTAGAAATCCCGCTGCTGTGTTGGGTGTTGTTGAGGAAGAAGACATTCAGACTGTGAAGAAGGCGCTTGTTCAGGTTATGAAAAGAAGATAAAGAGGATTCAGAAGGAAGAAAGGGAAGGTTTTGTTTGTTGCAGTGGTGTGAAAAAAAAAATAGTTCAAGAAGAAAAATCTACAGTAGCCTTAAGATGATGGCCCAATCAATGCCCAAGTTATCCGAGTTGCAAGTACCGCCGCACGGAAAGATCACTACGCTGGTAAGCTGGAGTTGCTGTTGCGCATGTTCGAAGAAAGACACCAATTTAACATATTGACCACAGGCGCTGGTCATGAAGGATGAACGGCGCCTTGAATTATCTCGACGCGCTGACCAAAGGCCGCTCGTTCCGCGTTCAAGCCGAGCTGTACCAGAACAACCCTGTCAAGCGGTCAAACCATCAACAATAAATAAGTACATGGTTTGCACGTGCTTTGAAAGCCAGTCTCTTTAAAGTTTAGGGAACGGTTGAACCAGAGACAGAAAATCATGGACATTGCCAAGGAAAGCAAGGTTTCATGAAAGGATATTTCTGAGCTCCTCCTTTGACCCCCAGGTCCAACTCACCTGCGACTCCGTCATGTTTTTCTCTAACATTCAGAATCCTCCCTTTGTCAAAGATAGACCCATTCCAGGTGGGAGTCACCAGAGTCATTTGACTAGCAGTAACAGACGGACCTTTCACAGTCCTCCTCCTGAAGCGGCTGCTTACAACCTTCCCGCTCTCTTGCAGTAGGGCCCACCCACTGGTGAGCACTCGAAACTTTGAACGAAATTCTACGCAGATCACAGCTTCCGACTTGGCGGATTCGGCGGATTTGGGAGGTCTTTGGTACTACTCTCCAGCGTAGATCTAGGCAGTGGGCTGGTATGTCTGAGGATTTCAAGCAAGGCGACGAGTATCCAGAAAAATCTCCAAAACAGTGTGACTTCGACTTTCATCCAATCAACGATGATGGCCCAATCACTGCCGTTGTTATCCGAGCTGCAGGTATCGCCGCATGACAAGATCACGACACTGGTAAGGAGTTGTTGTTGTTGCCGCTCGTTGTTCCGAGTAGACCGACCAATTTAACATGTAACATGTTGAGCACAGGCGCTGGTGATGCCCGACGCCAACAGCACGAACCTGTGCCTCCGCGCGATGCAGTACCTCGACTCGCTGCCCGCCAGCGGCTCGTTCCGCGTGCAGGCCGAGCTGTACCAGAACAACCCGGCCGAGCGGTCGCCAACCACGGCGGACTTCGAGCAGTCCGGCGTGTTCTCAACGGCGGAGGACGCCAAAGGAATTGTGCCGCTGCGCGGCTTCCTGCTGAAGGACAAGGACCAGGCGCGCCGCAAGGGCTTTCTGGCTGCGGCAAAGCAAGCCCAGGTGCTGCCCGTGCTCGACAATGCGGTCAAGCTGGCCTCGCAGGACCTGCTGCACAAGCTCGTCGTGTTTACGAGCGGCGATGTCGCAAACGCCCGGGACAAGCACAACGACCTACAGGTGGTCATGCGGACGCTGCACTCCAAAGACGTGAGTTCCATTTCTGTGCATGGGAGGCCGAAGTCTAAAAGAAAGAAACCTATCCATCGATTCCTAGATCCCCGTTGTGATTTATCACACTGGGTCTGTGTCTCCGACCTTGGATCTCTTGCAGAAACATGGGGCCCAGTTGTTGCCGCTCGCCAATGAGAGCCGTGTTCTTCAGAATCCATTTTCGGTTTCTTGTGAGATACCACGTCCCTTCGGCCTCAGGCAGGATGTTCGAATGAAGCTTGGGTTTGTTTTGCAGGACGTGACCATGTACGATCCGCGATGTAAGTTTTTGAAGTTCTGCTTGAAATTTATTTTTTCAAGCCTCATCTTTGACTTACCATAAAAACAGTCACATACACTGTTAAGATCGGTGGTGGAAAGTATTTCAAGCCAGCTGAGTTTACTGTCCCAGTGTTGGCTCCTGGAAATTCAAGCAGCTACACGGATACTCAGACTCTTCAGTTCAATGATCACCTATCCCAAATTATCAATGATGTTGATTTGCTGGAAAACATCCCAGAGCGCTTTACAATTCATATTTTCAAAGGTGCTGATCCCGCGTCTCGAATTCTGTTGGATTGCCGAACTGTTGGATATTTATTTAGTTTTCGTAAGTTTGTTTTCCTTTATCTCTTCTGCCATGGCTTGACAGACATGTAAACACAAGGTCACATTCTGCTGACATTCAAGCCTATAACTCCTCTCGTTATTGGGTTCTCTGGAAGTGGAAAATCGTCGTTTATCAACTCTGTCAAGTTTGTCACCTTGAACGACCCAATTCCAGCCGCACAAGTCGGAGGATACAACGCCCAAATGACGAGCTCTTTGGATCAACTTGATATTGGTCGACACACTCTCTTTGATACCATGGGTATGGTGACTGGTTACAGTGAAGCATCATACACTGGAGATGAAGTTGAAATGATCTTGACAAAGCAAATGCCAATTGGAGTCAAATGGGTTGAAATGTTGCAATTCTATCACAACAAGACATCGATGCAGTTTGGTGACAGACCATTGACATTTGAAGTCGTCAAGAAATATACAGAGAACCATCCACAAAATGCAATCTTTTCTCCAAAAGAGATAAACTGTGTTTTGGGAATCGTCAAGTGGGATTCGTTAAACTCTGACGCGATTGTTAGTAAGATGGAGTATTTGAGTCAGCGGTTCGCCAGCATGAGTTGAGTGCTTGTTTTTTTTCCCCAATATTGCCTCTTTTTTATTGATTTTTTTTAAAAACATATTCAGACAAGACTGTCGTTTGGGCGGCTTCTTGGGTCGACGGAAGAGAAGAAACAGTTGAATATGCAAGGCTTGCGGCAAAAATTAAGTTTGCCAAAGTACTCCCACTTTCCAATTTCACTCCAAAGATATCCAGTCACGACGCCTTCAAAGAAAGATCGATTGTTCGTGTAATGATGGCGTTGGAAATTGAATCTCGTTCACACCGCCCACTGGGTGGACAACCCCAGCAGCAGCAACAGCAGTATGCGCCACCTGCACATGTCATTCCACGAAACGTTTCGAACCCGCAGCAGAATGCACCCGCCCCCCCAATGCGCTACAAGCCACGTACAACATCGCGGGATCCAAACGCTTTCCGATTGAGTTCAGATGCTTCACTCCGACCGAGCTCGGACTCTTTCATTGAGCAGGAGCGAGGAAGGTCACCTGCTGTGGCACAACCACAATATCAAGCGGTTCCTCAACAACCGCGGCCACAGCAAATCCAGCCCTTGCCTGGTCAACAGCAGCCACCCATTCCAGGGGCAGGTGTTCCAGTGGGGCCGTTGACGGGGTGGAAAGTCGCGGATGTGAAGGACTGGGTAAGGACCTTGAACTTGTCGGACGGGTACTCTATTCTACAAAAAATTGATCAAGGTAAAACTGCATTTTGTCTTTTTTTTGTTGTGTGTGATGACTTATAATGTCTTTGTTCAATGATATAGATCAAGTGAATGGTCGTGCTCTCTTTAACAATGCTAGAAATCCAGGTCTTGTTCTTGGTGTGGTTCAGGACGGAGATAACCAGACTGTGAAGAAGGCTTTGGTGCAGATCATGACACGTAAAGCGTGAGAACAATTTTTTTTTTTGTCGTTTGTTGGAATATTATATTATGGCTATATATGATGTGGGAAAGATGTGTTTCGCCAACATGACCCAATTTGATAGAAACTCCTTTTTTTTTTTTTTTGTAAACATGCGAATTTTGAAACATGAAACAGTACTTTGGAACATTTATTTTTTTCGACATCTTTCCTTTCCTTCTTTTATTACGCGCAATTCTCACAAGTCAACTGGGAACGAGGAATAGCAGCTCCACAGCAACACTTACCCAACCCATGCCCTTCACACAATGGACACAAACAGTCCTCACAAAACAAAACATCCAAAGGCGCTTTCCCCAAAGAAGCGTCACAACTTCCACAAATACGTGGTCCACATCCACACATGTTGCAGTCCTTACCACAAAGCAAGCACAGGCAATTATTGCAGAGTTCGCGCGAGGCGTCATCAAACTGAACAGTACATCCAATTCCTTTACAGTAGGGAGCCATTTCCCATGTACATATCTCACAGTAAAACGAAGCACTGTTGAACTCCAAGGAACGCCCGCAACAGCATTCTTCGGCAGTATGTCCTTTACGACATAGAGGACATGCGCAGTTGTGGCAGGTACTGTATTCCGTGGATTCCAATTCGGCGCCACAGCTTAAGCAGGTAGGCGCTGCGTTCCAAGTGCATGCGGGACACATTAGGGAAGCTGCGTTGGGTGGCATTTCGTTTCCACAGCAACAGATGGCGATCGAGTGTTCGCCACAGAGACTGCAGATACAGTCGCCGCAGAGGTCCATGCCTCCGTAAATCTCAGCGTTACATTGACGACACCTGTTGTTTTTTTTCCAAGAGTCAGTTTTCAAGATGTTTTAGAAGAAAAAAAAAATCAAGACATACCACTTTGGCTTAGCCATTTCAAGTCTCTGAGCTTCCTCCTCAATTTCCTTGATTCTATCAATCACTTTCTCGATGGGGATGGACTCCAAAATGTCAATGACTTCCCAGGAATCAACGTCTTCACGGTAGACACTGCGAGACCACAAGTATCTACCTTGTGAGTGGGATGGGATTCCACCAACAACGACATTGCTTTGCTCAATGAGACGGAGGTTGTTTTCAGTGTTGGTGTTGACGTCCTTTTCTCCGGCTCCTTGAGCTTGTGTCATTGCGGATGCGGACATGTCTTTTCTATCGAGTTCACTCGTTTTCTTTTTTTTATTTTGGTTGTGGTTGTGTTTAGTAAGCGAGCGATATCTACTGCTAAAAAAACATAGTATTTCGCACCTCTTCTTGAGTAACCATCTTGCGTTCATCTGAAAACAACCCACCCACAACAATTCGCGTAAACACATACTCTCCATAATCTTCCTTGATTTTGGAAATTTGGTTCGAATAGTCATTTCCACTGGCATTGATCATCTTCTTGACTCTGGCGCGGAATTCCTTTGTGACGGCTTCTTCCGGGCGGCGCAGCACGTCAATTGTGATTGTTGCACGGTATACTTTTGATTGTGTGATTGTAGTTGCGTCCTTGTTTTGGATTCTCTTGGATTCAACGTTACGTGTTTCGCGTTTGGCTTGCCAGATTGTGATTTTCTTTTTCCCGTTTTGACCCCTTTTGTTATTATTTTTTGGGGTTGATTTCAGGGCTTGATTAGTATGTGCTTGATGCGAAAAACACGGCATAGAAAAGAAATTAAAAAAAAAAAAAAGTCAACTCAACTTGATATCGAAACCTTGTCCACGGTGCTTGTTCTTCAACACATTCTGTCCGTATCCTTCCTCGTCCTGCATAATATCAGTCTTGATTTCATTGTTCATGACCACGGAAACGTATTCCTTCAATTTCTCTCCATTCAAAAGCGGCTCCTTGGCAGCACCCATTTCTCTCAACTCAATATCATCGTCAATGTCTTCCGGTTTGTCGTACTTTGGCGGCTCGGCAATGTGACCCTTGTGGAGCTGCCAAGTAAAGAATCGAGCAAACATGTCTTTGGGTCTGGCAACGGGTCGAAGACCGGCGTTCGGGTCATTTGGATCGTGAACTTGATTGGTGAGATTTTGTTGTGGAATGATTTGACCATCGTGCTCCGAGGAACCATCAATCACTTGTTGGGGTGCAATTGTGATGCGGAAGGATTCGAAAAAGTTCCATAGGCCTGGGACCTTGGCGGCTTTCGCCAAGGAGAGCGTTTTGAGGCCTTCTGTCACGGGAAGGGCGAATACGGAAGGAACGTAGTGCCATTCGCGGGCAGCTTTTTTTTTTGTGTGGTAATGAGTGTGTATCCTTTTTGGTGATTAGATGGAAAAGGAAGAGTTAATACCCGCAGTGTTTAATTCCGGGAACTCGGATCGGAAGTTTGAGCAGGCGTAACCATTGACAATGATACCGTAACTTAGTTTGTGTCCCATGACTTTCATGCTGTTTTGTTTTGAATTGATGGAAAGCCAGGATGTTAACAAGATGTAACAAGAAGTGATGAAGTATGATTAAGACCACCGCCGTAGGTGGTAAGATCTTGCCTTTGGCAATTAAAGCAAAAAATCAAAAAGGACAGACACCGCCTACGGCAGTGGGATTTTCAAAAAGAAAGAACCACACCGCCTTCGGCGGTAGGACCCGCCTACGGCGGTAAGATCTTGCCTATGGCAATCAAAGCAAAAAATAAAAAGGACAGACACCGCCTACGGCGGTGGGATTTTCAAAAAGAAAGAATCACACCGCCTTCGGCGGTAGGACCCGCCTACGGCGGTAAGATCTTGCCTATGGCAATCAAAGCAAAAAATAAAAAGGACAGACACCGCCTACGGCGGTGGGATTTTCAAAAAGAAAGAATCACTCCGCCTTTGGCGGTAGGACCCGCCTACGGCGGTAAGATCTTGCCTACGGCAATGAAAGCAAAAAAAAAAGACAGACACCGCCTTCGGCGGTGAATATCCGCCTTCGGCGGTTGATAAAAAAGAAAGAATCACACCGCCTTCGGCGGTAGGACCCGCCTTCGGCGGTAGGACCCGCCTACGGCGGTAAGATCTTGCCTACGGCAATGAAAGCAAAAAAAAAAGACAGAAACCGCCTACGGCGGTATATACAAAAAAAAACACATACCCATACAAAACAGCAGAAATAGGAGCGACATCAACAACACCGGTAGAATTTGCTTGAACAACGACAACAATTTGAAAGACACCACCCTTATCCAAAATGGGTTTCAAAGCATTCATACTCCAACCACCATTTTCACTAGAACTCAATTCATATTTCCAAATGGAAGAACCATCGGAATTAGAGTATTGAGAAAGATTTTCTTCGAGTTCAGCAGTTTTGCGAACCGTAGGACCCAGAATATTGTGGATCAGAGTATTTTTACCCGTGTTGTCTCGTCCAATGAAGATGGTGTTTTCTTGAAAAATAAAAAAAAAAGTGTGTTACTAACGTAGTGTCACACAAAGACACGTTAATACTCACGGGCCACTTGAATCTTTTGCAAGAAGGCATCTTCGGCCGCAATGGCTGACTGGGCCGCAGCGGCCGCAGCGGCACCTGGAGCCGCCGACGCGGCACCGCTTTGCTGGGGCAGCGGCACGCCGTTTGCATCGAGCACGACCTGGCTGCCGCTGCCGCTGTTGCCGCCGGTGTTGCCGCCGCCGCCGTTTGCGGCGTGGGGGCCGCCTGGATTCTGATTGGCTGCGGCTTGTGCGCCGCGCAGCGTCGGCTTGCGCGCGGGGTTTTTGGCGGCGGCGGCGTCGTCGTCCGGGTCGCTGTCTGGCTCGCCGTAGATTGCGTTGCCGTCTGCGTCGAAGCCGACGACGTTCGGCGGCAGCGGCAGCGGCAGCGGCAGCGGCAGGGCGCCCTCGGGCGGCGCGACGGCGGGCAGCGCGTCGGCGGGCACGACGATGCCCTTGGCGCGCACCTGTCTGCTCTTGTCGTCGACGACGAGCCGCATCACGGCGCACATGAAGCGCATGTTCTGGCGCGTCGCGTCCGCGGACAGCTGCTCGGGCGCGAGCGCCACCTCGTCGGCGTACGCAAACTCGTGCTGCGTGCCGCGGTCAAACACGATCTCGACGTCGAGCACCGCCGGCTGCTGCGGCGCCCCGCTGCCGTCGCCCGCTTCGCGCCCAGGCGGCTTGACCAGGCAGCGGTTCGCCTGCAGCGACTGCAGCAGGTTCTTGTGGAACCCAGTGTCCAGCGTCGCGGCGTAGCGCACGTTCGGCGTGCGCGAGTCGAAGAGCACCAGCGAGAGCCCAAACTCGGACGACAGATGCGTAAAGTTAAGCGTGTTGACCTGCAGGATCCAGCGCGAGTTGTTGTGCCAGAGCACCCGCACAAACCGCTGCACCCAGCCGGCATCCTTGGCCTCCTTGTCCTTCATGAGCAAGAGTCCATCCATTGCTCCCGCGAGCCATGCCGTGTTGGCCTCCGTCAGGATGTAGATCTGCGGTGCCGTTGTCGACATTTTCAGTCTAAATTGGTTCTGCGTTGCAAATTTTCACTTTCCAGCTCAATTCAATCAAACGGTCATCGAGTCTCTTGCCCACATTAATGTGTTCTTTTCATCTTTTTCTTTCTGCCATAGGCTCTATAATACCAGGCGGACTTCTTTTTCCTAGTCCGACAAAGGCTGTCTGTGCTTAAAAAAAAAGGTTTTTCCTCGTTGTTTTATTATTCTTTTTTCTGTGCGACAAGCTTATACTGTCACAAAACTGTTAAACAATTTATCCCGACCACTGCATAGCTGCCAACTATTACTTTTTCGTCAAATATCATTTTCAATGTTAAATTAATTGTATTATTATCATTTCGAGATTAAATATCCAGGGGCTCAAGATTCGCAGCCTCTATCCATCCTTCCGCCTCCCCAATCTTGGCACGACACCACCCATGTCTCCCCGGCCTCGATAGAACATACACTTGATCGTTCTCGGAATACGAGAGCTCCCCATCAGACAAACTCTCGTGACTCGTCGTCGCGATATACACTCCCGGGACATTCGCCATCACTACTACAATCGATCCATTCGCATAGACTGGCAGACTCGTGATTGAGAAGACATCAGCTGGATCTGACGATGATGGAGGATGGTGGTCAGGTCGATCGTTCCACTTGTCCAACGATACCAAACTGGGAGTGAGGCGCGAAAAGTATTGATTGGCAGCTTGTTGTGCGCTTTTGTCAGTGTCTCGTTTGGATCGCCAACAATAATAGTAATAGGTCAATCCAATCGCAATCAAGAGCAGACCTCCTCCAACACTTGATATGGCGGCAACTACACTAGAGTTCATACCGCCTGGGGTTTCTTTCCCGTTCGTTGTTGATGTGGAGGATGCTGTCGCTACTGTGGATACAAGACTCAAGTACGTTGTCGGAGCACTAGCAGTCACTGGAATCGATATACTTTGCGGAATGCGCCCCGCTGTTTCCGTAGGTATATCAGATACCGCAGTCGAGAAACCACCTCCTGGAATCGTTGGACCAGGCGACGGCGGTGGTTGTACAACAGTGGTTGAACTCGGGATTCTCGGTCCAGGTCCCGGAGTAGTGGGCGTCGACGGGTACCCATCCACCAGGTACCCGCCATCGAGTCTAGAATTCCAGATTGGATTCGTCAGCGATGCTTGCCCGGCATTATACAGTGTCGCAACTCCCTCCATAACGTCAAGACAAAAGAGTCCATTGCTGCCCCAGGTATCACCAATCTTGTACTTGGTGCTGACGATCGCCCCCTGGCGAAAGATTCCAATGTTTCCATCGCTCGAGTAGAAAAAGTTTGTGTCGGGCGACTCTATGTTCTGTGTGTTGGACGCCCAACTGATGAATCCGTCGCTGAAGCGGTAGAGCACCAGGTTCCCAGAAAACTAATCAGAGTTCTCCAAGTTTTTAAAGAGGATGATGATGATGATAGGCGGGCCGGTGTAAGGGGGTAAAGTACCTGCATATGGAGAGTGTAAGCTCCACCGTCTCGTCCCAGCCCCAACGAATGGCATGCAGGCATTGATCTTCCAGGAGCAATGCACACAGAGTTACCTTGCTGAAAGTCTGGGGTATAGTACCTGCCACACGGTGCTGGTAAAGGTGGTGGTGTGGTCATTTAAGATTAAATCGATTATTTATTTGGGGCTCTCGCAAAAAAGCCATAGCACGTGTATTCAAAAGGCAATCGTCAAACAAATCAAAAAAGAAGACGAAAAAATATACGCAACGTCTTAACCCAACGTCGCCAGCATGGTAGCGTGCACATACCCTTCCTCTCTACCAACCAACGCCTTGCACCACCCATTCTTATCTACGGCCGTGACGTACACTCTCATATCAGCCTTAAGACGCAACTGCCCTTGCTTGAGGGGCTCGTGGTCTACAATAGCTCGGTAGAAGGCTGGAACAGCCCTGACAGAATACGTTGCAGATCCGTTTACGTATTCTGGAGATGCAGCGTAATCAATGTATTGTGGAACAGGATCCCTTTTTTCTGGGGGGATTTCAGAATATGGATTCTTCTGCATCTCGGCCATGGGATACGTGTTGTTGTTGTGGTTGTTGTTGTTGTTGATGGAGCTCTTGTTTCTCTTTCTTGAGCGATACACGAAATAGCCAAGACCAATGAAAGCCAATAGAACTCCGACGGAAATTCCTGCAATTGGACCGATACCGAGACCATTGCTTTGTTTTGGTGTGGTAGAATTGTTGTCTGGTGCAGAGGGCGATGCAATCCCCGTCTTTTCTGAAGGTATACCAGATACCGTAGTTGACAAACCATCCCTTGTAATCGTTGGACCAGGCGACGGCGGTGGTTGCACAACAGTAGTTGAACTCGGGATTCTGGGTCCAGGTCCAGGAGAGTTGGGCGTCGACGGATACCCATCCACCAGGTACC
This sequence comes from Obelidium mucronatum, assembly GCA_025765595.1. Classification (NCBI taxonomy): domain Eukaryota; kingdom Fungi; phylum Chytridiomycota; class Chytridiomycetes; order Chytridiales; family Chytriomycetaceae; genus Obelidium; species Obelidium mucronatum. Next base: position 1,406 of record JAIVFH010000206.1, on the reverse strand, counting down.
CGCCATCGAGTCTAGAATTCCAGATTGGATTCGTCAGCGACGCTTGACCGGCATTATACAGTGTCGCAACTCCCTCCATGACGTCAAGACAAAAGAGTCCATTGCTTCCCCAGGTATCACCAATCTTGTACTTGGTGCTGACAATCGCCCCTTGCCGAAAGATTCCAATGTTGCCATCGCTCGAATAGAAAAAGTTGGTGTCGGGTGACTCCACGTTCTGTGTGTTGGACGCCCAACTGATGAATCCGTCGCTGAAGCGGTAGAGCACCAGGTTCCCAGAAAACTAATCAGAGTTCTCCAAGTTTTTAAAGAGGATGATGATGATGATAGGCGGGCCCGTGTAAGGGGGTAAAGTACCTGCATGTGGAGAGTATAAGCTCCACCGTCTCGTCCCAGCCCCAACGAATGGCATGCTGGCATTGATCTTCCAGGAGCAATGCACACAGAGTTGCCTTGCTGAAAGTCGGGGGTATAGTAGCTGCCACAAGCGGCTGGTAAAGGTGGTGGTGTGTTCATTTAAGATTAAATCGAGTATTCATTTGGGACTGTCACAAAAAAAAAGCCATAGCACGTGTATTCAAAAGATAATCTCCAAACAAAATCAAAGAAGACGAAGAAAAAAATATACACGATGTTTTAACCCAACGTCGCCAGCATGTTAGCGTGCACGTACCCTTCCTCTCTACCAACCAACGCTTTGCACCACCCGTTCTTATCTATAGCAGTAACGTATACTCTCATATCAGCCTTAAGACGCAACTGTCCATGCTTTAAGGGCTCGTGGTCTACAATAGCTCGGTAGAAGGCTGGAACAGCCGTGACAGAATACGTTGCAGATCCCTTTCCAGCATACTCTGGAGATGTAGCGTAATCAATGTATTGTGGAACAGGATCCCTTTTTTCTGGGGGGATTTCAGTGTATGGATTCTTCTGCATCTCGGCCATGGAATACGCGTTGTTCTTGTTGGTGTCCTTTTCGTTGGTAAAGCTCTTGTTTCTCTTTCTTGAGCGATACACGAAATAGCCAAGACCAATGAAAGCCAATAGGACTCCGACGGAAATTCCTGCAATGGGACCGATACCGAGACCATTGCTTTGTTTGGGAGTGGTAGAATTGTCGTCTGGTACAGAAGGCGGTGCAATGATGGCCTTATTGGACGTGTCGGTGGAGATAGTTGCCACGCTGGTTGCTGCGACTGTTGTTTGAAGAGGCTCAACTACAGCAGTAATAGAAGTAATTGCTGGAGAATCTTCAGTGGGTAGGCCTGGAGCCGTACCTCCGACTTCACCGTTGTTGCTTGGGGCAGGAGGTGGTGGTGGTGGTGCAGGAATAATAGCAGCAGGACCGGGTTTAGTCGGTGACGAAGGATATCCGCTCAACACGAATCCACCTGCGCCATTATTTG
>JAIVFH010000205.1:0-50828 GCA_025765595.1 Obelidium mucronatum | reverse complement strand
CCTCTGTTCAATTGTCCGCGAGACTCAAGGCGCGGGTCTCATGCCCGACCACACCTCGATTCACCTGCAAAGGCCAAAAGATTTTCCACTATATGGGAACGTCTACCTTCTCTGAATACACCTGTGTCTCGAAATCTCTGTTGCCAAAGTGACACCTCAAGCGCCACTGGAGAAAGTATGTCTGCTTGGATGTGGAATTACTACAGGTTATGGTGCCGCCCTGAAGACCGCACAAGTGAGCAAAGGGGCTACTGTTGCCGTGTTTGGGCTCGGAGGTGTGGGGCTTTCCGTCGTGCAAGGGTGTCGTACGGCAGGCGCAGCCAGAATTATTGCGGTGGATTTGAATCCAAGCAAGTTCGACCTTGCCAAAAAGATGGGCGCGACTGAGTTTTTGAACCCTTCAGACGTTCCAGCCGGTGTTTCCCTTCAACAACACATTGTTCAATCACGGATGGCGGTGTTGATTACTCTTTTGAGTGCATTGGTAACGTCAATGTGATGCGTGCCGCTTTGGAATGCACCCACAAGGGATGGGGTGTAAGCACAATCATTGGTGTTTGCAGGGGCTGGCCAGGAGATTTCGACTCGTCCATTCCAGCTTGTGACTGGCCGTACTTGGAAGGGATCTGCATTTGGTGGATACAAAGGCCGTACTGAGTTGCCAGGATTGGTTGACGACTATCTCAACAAGAAGTTGGACATTGACAGCTGTGAGTTACCCCCTGGCTTTTTTTGACATGATTCTCATACTCTTTTTGTAGTTGTCACTCACACGTTGAAGTTGGAGGAAATTAACCGTGGTTTCGACTTGATGCACTCTGGCGAGTCTATCCGTTCAGTTGTCTTGTTTTGATAATCAGAAATAAAAACGCTCCAATTTGATGAAACGTGTGACCAAAACCAAACAGCAGCTCGCTGTTTGAATTAGTCCAGAAGGAGCTCTCGGTGCTCTCTTCCATGAAACAAACATCTAAATCTGTGCTGGAGACGCTTCAGCTGAACAGTCTCAAGCAGTCCATCATTGGGGTCACAGCTCCAAAGAAACAATCATCACCTCAAAAGCAGGCGAAATCAAACTCCCCTCCCTGCTCTTCCGGCAGAAATACAACCTCCTGTCGTATCAGTGATAACACCAGGCCCAACAACAATCAATGTTTTTCCAAAGACGAAACAGGCTCTCAAACAACATCAGCCTCAACCTCGAGTCTCGACCCGCCAATCTATGTCTCCTCAGCGGGTTCCATCAAGAAACTCAAACAAGTCTCCAGTGCTTCTGGGTCCCACAGCCAGAGTCACCCGCCATAAACCTCCGCATGACTTTGTCACTACAACTCGGTCGTCTCTCACAGCCCTTGCAACAACATCCTCAACTGGACTCACTTCCAGAAACAAAACAAAAGACGCCGCAACAACGCGTCAGAAACTACAGGAATCTGATGCGCGTCTTGTTGAAGCAACTGGGAGAATGGAAGCTGAGAAACTACGGCTGCAAGAACTTGTCCTGCAAGAAAGAATAAAAAAGGAAAAAAAGGCTTCAAAAGTTGAAGGAGAAGCGGCGTCTCGCGAATCAAGCTGCCATCGCTTCATGGAGTCTGGATCAAACAGGAGATCCAAACCAGGACGCGTTGAATGAGGAGGGTGTTTCGCTCGATTACGCGTTGGATGATTTCTTGGCCTCAGTAACGAATCAGAACTTGGATATATCTGCTCAGAGCCCTCCGCGAGGAATGAGTGCATTGTACAAAGTGTCCAGGTCCCCTTCGCCTGTCCGATCTGTCCCACGGAAGCAAGAGGATGAAGACGAGGATGGAATTTTGAAGCTCTACGGCTCATCTAGTTATACCGCTCCAACAACCGGGAAACCAACACCTTGGAAACTCCAAACGGACCAACAGATTACAATCTTTGATATCGCGCCTCAAACCGCAAATCGATTGACAGATACAACAATTTCAGAAAATATTCAACCAGATCACCAACTGAATCACGCTGGAGATGAAGCTCTGGACCAGAATGACGAGGAAGCTATCATTATTCAGCACGTAACCCATCCGTCTCGTGGGACTTCGCCACAGCCTCCATTTAATACACAAGACGCGGAAATGCAAACCACAATATCTCAACCAACACGCATCACGGTTCCATCGCGTCTAGCTACATCAATCAGGAAAGGGAGAGAGAGATTTAACAGAATCAAAAGTTTAGGGTATTTAGGAAATCCGGAATTTGAGCCAATAGACGCCATTCAACTGTTGAGTGTGAATTTAGGTTTCTTTTACTCCAAACTCACGCATCATCTTTACCACTGAATTACAGAATGGCCGATGAACTTTTGGATGATATGCTACATTTTGTTGCTGCTGAAGTTCAAACTTTGAGTGACGACTTTGTCAGTCAAATTATTGCCACTGAGTTTTTGGATCACGTCTAATGACAGCGGAGGATCTATTCTGGGCACGTCTTTCATCGTTCTGACCGAGCTGCATTATTAGAATAAAGCACGAACAAAATAGTAATTATTCCTATAGGTAAATAATTAGGGATTTTAATGTTTGAAATGTTCTGGATAATTGGATGGCTACTTGGAAGGCGTTGGATTGCGCATCAGCTTCTCAAGAAGAAAGCTGTTGTTATCTCTGGATGTGCGTTTGTTTGAAACTATCTTCGCAACTCAATTCTTGAAGATTGAGAATGCTGGTTTTAACAGGCGATACTGGATTTGGACATGACACAACCCTGGCCCTCCTATCGAATGGAATGACGGTTTACGCTGGATGCTATACCAACACAGGTATTTTTGAAATTATTATTTTTAGGAAACGCTTATCTTGTGATATAGGAAGACAAACTCTTGAAGCAAAGGTGGTGGCAAATCCAACCAAATACACAGGAACTCTTATAGCCTTGAAACTCGATGTTACAAGCAACGAATCCGTCGCTGAATTTAAAGCAAAAGTTCTTGAAACCTGCCCGACAGAAGGCATCTATTGTATGATAAACAACGCTGGGATTGCAGCCGCTTTACCGCTGGAAATCTTATCATTCGAGTCCCATAAATCCGTCATGGAAGTCAATTACTTTGGGGTTCTGCGAATGATGCGTGCTTTTATTCCCTCACTGCGTCAGTTTGCTCTTTCGCAAAAGCACCACCAAACTACCTCTCGTATGATATTTCCACGAATCATTACAATCTCAAGTATCGCTGGTCGCATTCCAGTACCTTTGTTATCTGCCTATTCCGCGTCCAAACACGCTGTTCGTGTATTGACTGAAGTCGCAAGAGTGGAATTGTCGCAGTTTGGCATCAAGGCAACAGTGATTGAGCCCAGCTTTGCGCGGACACCGATTTTAGTGGCAGACCAAGCAGAACAACAGGATGCAGAGTTTGAAAAGGCGTCGGAGGAAGTAAAAACGGCTTACGGCAAACCTACAATTACGGAACGGAGGGTGAAAGCTGCTCAGGTTGGAAATGACTTTATGACAATGAATCCACGACAGGTTGTGAATGTGATTCTGAACGCAGTTCGATTGAAAGCACCGGCAGATCGGTATGTCGTTGGGTTGATGGGATATTTGGTGATTGCATTGAAGGCGGCGTTGCCCTGGTGGATTGTGGATTGGATATTCTTGTGGGAAAACGGAGGTATTGATTTGGGAAGAAGGAAGATCACTGAGTAACTTTCATCGATCGCGCCGTTCTTCCATTAAAAAAGTCAAACATCGATTCTCTCCCGGTCAAAAAATGACACATTCTCTCTTCTCTCGTCCAACAACTCAATGATGCGGGGATGATCATTTCGAGATAGGCATCGGATTCTTCCGTCTAATCCAAGGCTCCCACGAAGTTGCATTCGTGGATCTCCAAGGAAGGGTCCACGCGCTCGTCTTTCAAAAGAACTTCAACAATGTCGGCATTGGCACGTGATATGGATCAACCTCCCGTAAAATCCCTTAGAAGAATCGAAGCACTGCTCTCTCAACCTCGCTATCACGCTGTACCAGTGAAGAATGTGTCATTGATACTAAGTTGCCAGTTTTGGCTATGAAACAACAGCAGTAGTTGTATAGTGGTTATTCTCCCTACCATCTAGTGGGGTAAAATTTCGTCTAAAATATCGTCTAAATGTCCGTCTAGGCACATAGGAAAAAATTTGAATCCGGACATGGCACAACTGAATGACAATCAAGCGGACAAGATGAAAGGAAAAGCAGTGCTTTACAAAGGGTCTTTATTTTCGGTCGACGAGCTAGTCTATTCTGGAAATCTTTCGGACGATCCCACAGTTGACAATAATGATGGCGAGAGCGATTTCGAAGACGATGCATCAGACAACGAGCTTGACGATCCAAGTGAGCGCAATAGCTCTGACGCAGTTGGCTCTGGTTCAATCGCGCAACAGGTTGTTGGTGGATCGGTTGGTGGATCGGCAGCGTTGGGGACCACTTCGGCAACGACTTCGACAACTGGGGCACAAACCAACGGCGTCAAAAAAACCAATAAAACGCCGCCGCAATCAAAAACAAAAGGAAAGGGAAGAAAACCGGCGATTCCGAAGACCATCGATCGACCCATGAAGTACACCAAACGTCCACGTCCGAAAAACAATATCTACAAAGCATCCCCGGAATTACAATGGCTTAAAACAAGAGGTATCGTCATGTTTATTATTTTAATCGGTTTTAACATTTAGACAGGTGTCGCCGCAGCGATGAAGAAGTATCACCTGACGATCCATAAAGATTGCCGAGAGACACCAATCTTGGATACAACACCAAAAAACCCTCAAGGTTTGAAGCAGTATCGATCCATTGCCTGTGGTCTGGAGTTCTTTTTTGCAATGATCGGCGACTTCGAGTCTTGCTTGATTATGCAACCCAAACAGTTTGACCAAGTCGTTCCCGCAATGAATCCAGAAAGCATCCAACTGTTCCTGAAATGGAAGTCTGGAGTAGCCGGTGAGCCGCTTACGAGAAGCAACGGGGATCCGGTCTTTGACGTCTTCGGCGAAGCACTGATACGAACTGGAGCCTGGAAGGATGCAAACTCTGGTCAGCAAGTCTACGCCACCGTTGCAGCCATCCACAAGAATCGCGGTCATCCAAGAAATATGCCATACGTTGAACAGTGCCTTCCTTGCTTCAATTTGATGGATTCTCGCGGAAGTTCTGGATGCCAAGACCATCGAGCCAATCCCCGCCCAAAACGAACTGGAAATGCTCGTTTTTCGACAGTTGCCATGGATGGCTTGAAGAATTTGAAGGCGGAGCTCAGTGCGCATGCACCCAATGGGGATAGCCCCTTGTTACCTCATGAGCTGTTAAAGTGGCGTAAGTATTTAATGGATAAAGGGAGCTTTTGGAGCTCCCAACAGTGGGTCATGAGTCTGTTGGCGTCAAAGTTGGGGCTGCGGATGGATGAGCTGTGTAAAATCCAGATGAAGCACATACACTTGGCTGTTTCGCCAGTTGTGCAAGCTCCAAACGGAAAAGTGGTGGTTCACGGTCTTTGTTTTGAAATACAGGTGTGTTTTCTTGTGACAATGGCTGCTTTAACTTTTGTGTCTTCAGGGGAAAACTGACACACATCCAGTGTACCTGATTGCTTGGGCCGATTTCGAAAACCCTGAGTTGGATCCGGTTCGGCACGTTCTTGCCCATATTCATCAGCTCGATTGCAAGGGCGGTTTCCTGTTTCCATCGAAACTTGAGTGGGAAAGATTCAAGGCCACCCAACCAGCCGACGGCATCATTCGAGACCGAATATCTGACAATGATTTCATGGAAGAGATTCGCGAAGGCTTGCATCATGTATTTGGGGCAGCGGAATTTCAGGATCCTTCGGAGTTTCAAGCCGTGGCCAACGACGAGCTCCCTCAGCCGTACATGCCGCAAATGGTGGACCGGCCAAGAATATTTGGCACTCACACGTTTCGAAAAACGTACTTTCTACTTGCCGCATTTTCTCAAGCATCGGATATTGATATGGCTCTTGGGGCGCGGCACAAGACCATGAACACATCGATGCGATACAAGGAAGACAATGCTACACTTCTAGAAATTTGGAGACAATGCGGCCAAGATACAGGTTTAAAAATGGTGTGGAAATCCATTTATTTGGGACAGACCACCACAGCGCGGGCCATAATCGACAATCCTTTCAAGCATCCGTTGGATCTAGCAAAGGCTTTCTGTGTTCGGAATTGTGGAATACGACTCGATACTGTAAATTGACTGGTCTTCGATGGCATCAGTACTTCTGGACACGAATTCTGGAGTCGTTGAACCAAGACTCCTTTCAAGTTCAGGTGGATTCTTGTTGGTGAATCTTGTTGGAAAAACGCTCAGTGTTGGTGATAAAGACGCCTTGCTGGCTTTGTTGATGAGAGCTAGAATAGAAGTTGAGGCTTGTGCGGGAGTGGTTGAGGTGGAAAAAAATGGCTGCCGAGGCAGCGGAACAAGCTTGGCAAGAAGAAGAACCGGAATACGAGAGTGATCAGGACGAGGAATATAATGAAATTGATGATGAGATTGATGATGATGGGGGAATTGGTGGCTGCTACTCAGGTGGGGTTGCCGAAGACAATACTGAGAGCCAAGAAAACTCCAATAACAGGGAAAGCAAACTCACTGATACAGCTGGAGAAAACATTGTAGAAACTCCTATAGAATCAGTGCAGGAATCAGGCAGTGATTCAGTTGAGTCGGAAGTCTTGACAAAGACATGTCCAAAGGGAAGCAGTAAAACCACAACCTTGGAAGAACTTACGCCATTGGTCCCAAAGGATTGGGCTTGGGGTTTTGGAAATAGAGTTTCCGGAGACATTACCTACATGGCATCTGGAAAGGCTTCGGGCCATGTTCCATACTTCCCTGGACTGGAATACTTGTTATGCGGGTTTTATTGGGAAATACCGAAGCCTGCAAGAGTTTCCCAGTGTTCCTGTTGGAGAAGACAAGTTTGAGACTGAAACTCTGGATCGAGTTCGGACAGTCACCATCTCTTGGAATATATCTCGAGAGTCTCGAATGACTGCTATTATGGCAGTTCTTTGCCCATTCTTTACTATGGATTCGCCGCCCCCAGAGGATCTCATTACAAACCCAATTGCACACTACAGAGACTCGTTTTTCAAGCCATGCAAGCTCCTTCCAGCATTCAATGACATTGCACCTGTGTCCAGCTTTGTTGGAATGGAGCCACTTGTGTCTGTGCCTTTTGCTACCTTGCCTCAGCAAACCCTTCCCGAGACTGCAAGCACCAGCAAGCGTCGTCTGGATGGCTCTTCATCAGCCCAAGAACCTGTCTTGAAGAAACCAAAGCGATCCCAAATTGTTCGAAAGTCCGTTGCAGATGGTGGAAACGATTTAGAAGGGCTGACGGCATCCAAATTGAAGGGCCTGTCTTTGGAAGAACTTATAATTAAGTTCCGACAGTTGAGATCATCATTTGATACCACTAGTGAGCTGACGACTCGGGCTCAAGGGTTTTGGGCAAGGCATGTGCACCCAACCCTTCACTGTCTTGATCAACACTGCTCTGGAAATGTGTCTGTGTTCTTGTCAAGAATGCAAAGGCATGATAATCATAAAAAATTGGTCAACAATATTTCCCTGAGTGACAAAAAAGTGAAGGAGGCTTGTGCGGCCGCTTGCAATACAAACCAAGAAACAATGGAAGAAAATTAATAAAAATCATTTGATTAGTTGTTGAATGTTTCCAATGCAATGGTTGAAAGTGGGTGGTGGATCTGAGGCCACCATACCTAGCCACACCTTGATAATTTATACTGCACAAAACAGCCAAAAGAGCTGATAGAATCATTTGATAATATAAAAGAAATCAGTTTTTATAGGGCTCATGGTAGGATTGCGGTTTGAATCCTTCCTTATAGCCTTTTGAGTGGAATACCTGAGAACGGACAGCCCCAAAAATAGGAAAACACGTACATGGACCATATTATCTGATGCAATATAGTATAAATAGTGAAAGTATGAAGTTTTATTGGGATCAGACCAGGTTCCGGTGAGTTGTGTGCATTTTACCAATGTTGCAACTGGAAGGAATATGACCAATAAAACATTTTTTGGCATAATCCCAAATTGCATCAGAATCAATTGGAATACTATAAAAATTGTGATTGTACTTGGTTTGGGCGGAATTGGCATTCTTGATGCCGGTTTATTGCATGCGACATGTTTCTTTTCCCCTCAATGCCAGTATAACTCATGACTGCAACATTCAAAACACCTAAGAATTTAAGAGCCAACATTTCGTGCGTAATTATTGTTATTTCTTAAATATGGGCTTTCGGTCGCTTCTGGTACAATTGGTGAGAATCGTCAAGTTCAAAAAAGGCCATCACTCACCAATAATTAACCATGCACTTGAATTCATTCCCAAATTGATAAATATTATTTAATTCTTGAAGTTTCAAGGCATAGATGAGGCTGAGTTGTACTCCTGTCGACAAGCTCTCTGCATTTGATCACGTACTCTGCCAGTAATGATGAGTATTTGAGTCAACAGCTAATAGTATAAACTCTTGATAACATAGCTTTCCTCTTTTCGAAACAGATGCAAGTGGAGAGGTATGGAATAATCCAAAATCTGGCCAAAATCTTTGCTAATGTTGTCTCAACCACAGTCTCGCCAGATCGCCTTGGTATATCCATCCCTTCTTTTTATCATCTTGATATGTGTTAATATGTTTTTAAACAGCCAGAAGGAGGTCTTCTTTCAGACGACTTGACGCTGGAACAAACGTATCCAGATTTGAAAGGAGTCCAATCAATGCTTCAAAAATATTCCGAGTTTCCCAATGGCTCATGGCAGAATCGAGTCGCCCAGTGTCTTGCTGTTGCCGCGTGCGGTGGGTTTAAGACAGAGAGGGCGTTTAAATCTGTTCTTGCACTGCCAAACCAACCAAGCGCGGCATATCGGCTCTCTCAGGAAAGAATGAAAGTCGGAATTTGCGGGTAAGGCTTTTTCTTGCGTTTCGAGCACAGTTGTTAATGTTGCTTGTCCAGGTTGTTGACGTCGGACAATTACAATCTCGCATCACGCAACCCCATGCTCTTTATACTGATGCGTATCAGTAAATTACACTTTTTTGAGGATGGAAAACGGAAGGAAATCGGCGACGACGACAAGGTCCTTGATTGGGAAATCGTTACCCACTTTAGACAGCGCGTAATCGAATACCTAACAGACAGGATTAATGAACCTCATTGGAGTACGACAATGAATGGGGTGAAATACGTTGGTGGTGGAATCCGGCTTCCTGAACCATGGCGTGTACAACGAATCAAACCCTCCAAAAAAAAGCACGCCTACCAGAGTATCATCGAAGAGGAAGCGTTTTCGAAGGCTAAGCAGCCCGAGGTTGCCATTTTGGCTAATCGGAACTCTTGCGCTGACATTGACGGTTAGTATTTCACTTTCAAATGTCGCGTCCTAATACTTACTTACCAATGGCTTTAGCAGAGTCTCTCGAAGACAAATTTAGCTCTTTGTCAACTCAAGACAACGTACGCGGCGTCCTTGAAGACAAAGTCGCCTGTCTCTCAGTTCAGAACTCCAGCCTCGAAGCCAGAGTACATGAGCTGGAAAATCAAAACGCTTTCAAGATTCCATATCGCTGGGTAGTTGTTGATGGCGTGAAATATGTGGTGATTCCGTACAGTTGTCGGAATGAAAAACGTAAATCTTGGATTTACGTCGGGTATCACGCACGTTGGAATGGCCGCCAGGCAGATCGACCTCCAGAATGGGATAATGCTCTAATGGTCGATGATGGCGTTGCTATTGAGGAGTTTAAGGAGTTTCCGCCGAAGGAGGACTTCTGGATTGACTCGGTCTTCCCATCTTTGGCCAAAATGCCTGAATATCGTTGTTCCTGGCTTAGCGCTGGAGTCGAAGTTCCATTTAATGCTATAATTCATCAATAAAAGCTTTTTATTTTACTGCTATGTTTTTAAGTTCGTAAACAAGTCCCCCACCACAACTACAACATGAGCCAAACAAATAAGAGTTAATATTTCGAATTCGTGCGGATTAATTTTGTTGAAGGGCCGAAACTTCCGCCACAAGTCCCCGCCTCATCCGCCGCAAGTCCCCACCACTTCGGCCGGAAGTCCTTCCGCCACAAGTCCATCCGCCACAAGTCCATCCGCCAGAAGTCCATCCGCCTCAAGTACAAAGAGCTTTTTCGTCACGTTGCTAAGCGATTCTTTGTGACAAGCGACGTATCGAAAATAGAAACTGCATGCTGTCGGAAAAAAGCGGCAGGGCGGAAAAAAAAGGGAAAAAAAGCAGACAGACAGGATCGGGCGGCCTAGAAGCGAGGCGCAACGAAGCCGCCCCGTCCTAGTCTCTTAAGATCACCGTTCCGATGCGGTGGTGTGGACTGCCGTGCCACTTGCTGTCCAGCTGCGATCACGCTTGATGTTGCGCCTCGACAGTTCTGGGGATGGGAGTGCACGCCCTACCTGTTCTCTAGAGGTCATCGTTGAGTGTGATTGCAGTTACGATTGCACTCGACACTTACCGCAGCAGGTAGCTCGGGCCGACTTGCCGGGCGTCTCGCTCGGCATCTTAGCCCAGCCCCCTCCTCTGCTTCGACTTCGCACCTCGGTGCGACGGGGCGGGGGGCGGTTGTTGATTAAACTTGTGGACCGACGTACGACTGCAGTGTTGAGTGGGCAAGGTCTTGCTTTTTCAACTTGTTGATTTTCGATTTCAACATTTACTGATTTATGCTTCTACAGCAGCCCACCGGATCTTCACCGATGGGAGATTGAAATAGTGTGTAGTCTTGTATGGCCCTTGTCTATATTTTTGGCAATTTTTGAAGCAATGCTGATTTTGTTGTGCAAGATGTGCTTACTTCTTTTCGTTAATACATCCAGTGAAACCTGACCTTTGGCATCGGCGTCGAAAAAGGAAATGGTACAGCAATTTGTAACTACGCCGCGAAGCCGAGAAGTTGTGTCTTTATAATTTAATAAAATTGAGTTTTCAATAAGAATCGAATTGGGGTAGCTGTACCATTTCCATTTTTTGAAGCAGACAACCCAGGTTCGGTTCCCTCTACACTCCCTTTTTGAAAGTATTCATTCGGTGAACCTTCTTCCTTGTTTCTATTATGCATATGATTTAATTGCTTCATTGGTCTTTTGACAGCAACCTTCAGGCTTTGGTTATCTCAAGTATTCGACTTAAGCCGCAAGTTCAAAAGCCTCAAGTCTACAACCAAAGACCTTAGTTACTCAGATCCAGGTAGTCCTAGTACCTACCTGTTTGGAATGAGACCGTTTTGAATTAGGTGGACACATGTGGTATATTGGATTCAACTTGGGCCAGTTCCTTTCTTCGGCCACAAGTCTGACGGCGGCTCCAGGAACAAAAGCCATCCAATATCAATTGTAATGACGCTGGCCGACCAGTTTTTGGTTTGTTTTGTACTTCTGGCGCAAGTTGAAGTGACTTCGACATCGGCCGTAACTACATCGGCCACAAGTTGTACAAGAGCCACAACTACTTCAGCCACAACTACATCTGCCGTAACTTCACATTCCCAGTTTAAAATCACCTGGAATATATATATTGGCAGTACAGACCAACCCTGAATAATTATGATCAGCCATAAGGACTTCGGGCCGAAGTACCTCAGCCGTAAGTACACTCACCACATAAATCAAAACCCTGGGCTCCAACCTTCCAACTTTATTTTTACAACTCCGCATTCCATATTAAAAATCCCATGGAATATTGGCAGCACAGACCGACAGATGATCAGCCGCAAGTACATCGGGCCGAAGTACATCAGCCGTAAGTAAACTCGCTGCATGAACCATACATAACATTGGTTCCTGACTTTATTTTTACAACTCCTATTCTTTATTGTCTATTTATTTATTCGATTCAGCATTATTTGAAATTGGTTTTCGTTTTGTTGCGATGACTCAAAACAAGCAAGGGTGGAAACCATACAATCCACTGCAACAAAGCCGTTCCCGACTCACCTTCATCGAACGAAAGAGTGCTCCGGTGGTTTCACCGGCAGAAGCGCTTGCCAGCTCAGCGGCCACTGCCGTAAACCTGAAAGCAGCAACAGTCGCTACCGTTGGCGCCAAACCAAAGCGTCTGGCGTCGCTGTTTGATCCTCGTCCGCAATCGATTGCTCGTAGGTTTGTAGCTCAACTGTGGATCTTGTTAAGTCTTGTGTTGTTATTAACAGCCGATCGAATCAGCTCGACCAAACCAGTAGCCGCAGCACCGTTGGAGCCAGCCAGGTATGTTTTCGATTTGCTGCACCGTTTTAGTTTCGTTGCTTACTGCTTTCCACAGTTCTCCTTTGTGCCCGTTTGATCGATTGCTCTGTCGATCCCCAATAAGGTAAGGTTCCTCTGGCAACGCTGGCTCGTGCCAGCGCCCTATGCCAAAAGCGGTGGCCAATCCATTGCTTGCAACCTTTTGGTGGTTACTGCAATATCGGTGACTTTATTCGTTGTGATGGTGTTGATTGCACCAAGTCCCAAAAAATTTCCGTCTAGATCATTTTTTCCGTCTAGCTTCTCTTTTTTTGTATCATCTCTTAGTATCCGCCCCTGTCACGGGCGAGACCGGGGTTCAATTCCCCGTCTGGGAGAATGGTTTTGTTTCAGGGTCATGTAGTTGGTTAGGGATGGGGATTTATTTCAATGAATGTGATAAAGCTGGTGGGAGGGTGCTTTTAGTCATCTTCCTAGTCTCCACAATACAAAAAATCTTCTTGACTTTCTGTCCATGGGGAGGCTTTTGTCAGTTGCAAATCCATTGTAATTGACAGTGATTGAGGTCTACAGAAGCTGTGTTCTTAAGGCAAAGGCAAGTCCTTCACACCCTCGACCTTATGTTCCTCCAAGTCAAGCCTCTGTATTGGAAAACCATCTATTTAATATTTGCATTAGGGGCCAGTTTGACGCTGTCATCCTCTTGATTTTTATTCTCAATTCGCAAAACAAAATAAATAATGAATATGCTGCCAAATACAGTCAAAATGAGCAAACGTACACGGAAAGGCACAACCCAAGAGAGCCTGGGGAAATTTTGTCAAAGAGGCAGCAAAACTTGACTTATTCAATTCCATTTGTGAGTGGTTTGCTTTGGAGTTGTGCATTACATGGCCAGTGCTTGCAAACTTCCCTAGAGTATCGGAAGCATTTTCTTGCACGAAATGAGACTTTTGGGGGGTGCAAGTAACAAAACTTTGTGATCCTCACGATGCACATGATCCGATATGGTCCAATGGTCAGGATCCCGCCCTTTCACGGCGGTGGCCGGGGTTCGATTCCCCGTATCGGAGGGACATGCTTTTGTTTGTTCTTTTAAGAAGACATGTTCTGAACACAGCTCTGCTTTCAATTTTTGCATTGTTTTCATTTGCAGGCTACTTCTATCGCCCCTGTATGTTTGTGAAAAATAAAATCACTAAGGGTTCTTTACTCAAGGAGCAGGTTGGGGAGAGTTAGGGTTTCTCCAGAAATTTTTCATTGAACTGGGTATCTCCAAACGTACGTGGTAGTACACACAAAAGCACAGGAAATAACATATCATTATTGCGCGTTTTATCCCAATTTGGATTTCTCCAGTCAAAAAAAAATTGTTATTTCCTCCACCGACACAGGAAACATCACAAAGAGACCTTCCCAGCAGGGTTCTGCAGTATCATACTTCTCTAAACAACTCTAACTACAATCTCCACATGCATAGAGATCAAAAAAGTTCTCAAAGGCAACGTTTCCTTGCACTTTGACACGGCTGAGTCAACCATCGCTAATTGGATCAACCAGTACGCAGATAGCAATAAATAAACACTATCATTTCCATTTCAGGTGGGAATACCGTGCATTTCCCTGTTGAAGCTGTCATAGCTGCTAACCCTGCTGAGATAGTTCCAAAGATTGGTTAGTATATCTCAATTTGCAAAGGGAAGGGTTGTCTTGCTTCAGCTAAGGTCAACAGGACATGGAGAGCATCGACCTGTGATCTAACTGATTAGATAACAGCCTGGGAACCTCCTCTACCTCCATGCCTACGTCTGCAAGTACGATTTTTTGATTGCTGTTGGTTTTGAGGTGATCCGATGATTGGCTCTGTAGTTATTGTGGCCCGGCGGTCAAAACCAGCATTTTTGGTTTCGATCGAATTTGACCAGAGAAATCCAATTTTGGACCAAACTCGCAATACTGGCCTGCAGGTGCGGCAGCAGAGACTGGAATGAGAGATCAAACCAAAAATGCGTAAACAATGCATAGCTGTCCAAAATTGTCCGAAAAGGGGCCCAACCGGGAATTGAACCCGGGGCCTCTCGCACCCAAAGCGAGAATCATACTACTAGACCATTGGGCCATACAACTCCTGTCATGCACAGTCTATGGGATTCAAAATCATATATATAATTGGCTTCTAGGGCTTCTAGGGTTAGGGTTAGGGTTTTTTCTCCAAAACGGCAAGCTCTTTTACCAGGGACTAGGTTTTGGTGGAAGATCAGTTCCAGGAACAAAATTGACGTTTCTCTATAATCTAACAAGCCACTCTGGTGAAAAGGCAATAAAAAACTGTCTGGACAGCTCCATTCAAATACACGCAGACAAGACGACAAAAACTACCGCAGGTTATGTCTGGAAGAATCTTCTGATTATCATGGCAAAGGTAACTACTGGTGACAAACAATTCAAAAAATATTTTAAAGACCTCCAAGTTGATGGAACAGTTCTTGACCAAGGAAGTGGCAGGTATTGAGAGGAATGGATTTTCCTTGATCTCTTTGGTCTCTTTATAATTGGCATTTGTAACACCCCCCTGTACATTTGACTTCTCAGGATTTGCCAACAAAGAGCACTTAAATAAAGTAAAAGATCATGTTTACGGGTTCCAAAATGAAGGATTGAGGTTTCTCTCAAACCATGAATGTCCCTGAAACAATCAATGTCTGGTCTTATTGCCAAAGGTTGATCATTGGAGAACCCTGCTACCAGATCCTCACATGACTCAAGGATGTTGCAAGTGAGAAAGTAGACTTGTTGCTGGCTCCTCAGCACTCTGAAACAGAAACATGGTCCTCATTCAGACACTTGAAAGGTCAAAACTCTGTTAGAATCTGTAGGCATGCGGAGTGGCCTTAGAGTTCTTAGGAAACACCCCTGTGTTTCAGAGTTCTGAAGGTATAAATAGGAGGAAATGTTCTTCACCGGAAAAGGGACAAACATGCAGAGAAGTGTGCAGCGTGCACAATACTTTACCCTTGTCGCTTCTGCGGAAGCAAGCTTCGTGCACGAGCGACGTCCACCGCCCCTTCCCCTGAGAGTTCATAAGCTGTCTCTTAGCCATACAACATCTAGTGGCTGGATCGTCCGGTGCTGCGTCACCTACCGATTATGATAAGTTATGAGCCCAAACAGCTCGGCTTATGTTGTGATGTGCATTATGAATGAGCAGGCTGTTTGGCTTCTTTTTGTCGGCTAGATCAAAGTGTTTGATCATTTGATGCCTCAAAGTTTCAGGTGTTTCAGATGTAGTTATCACTGAGACTGGCGATGCCGTGTGGCGCCTGGATAGATCTGTGATCAGAACGAGTCCTTCAATGTCATCACCAAGTTTGGTGGACAAGCGCCTTGGGGCGCTGAAGCAGTTGACTTGTTTGTGGTTTGACAGGACATTTTACTCCCCAGCGTCAAGTTGCAGAATGCTCTGTGGATTTACAATCCTACTGATCATGTAACAAAACTCTGGCGGTTTTTCTGAAAGCACTTCAATTGTATTGAAAAATGGGCAGTAGGCTGGCAAAAAGATGGGGACAATCCCGAGAGAACGAAGGTAGTAAACAATATTTGGGTCACTGTGGATTTTGGCACCATCCAATATCCAGAATTGTATTAACACTGAATAAATGTATAATTGGTTTATTTAATACATTATCTTACGTATTTACATTCAATTGCCAATGTGTATGTGGTCGCAGTCTGTAGAGAATGCGGAGCGTACAACATTGGAAGAGAGCCATAGCGCCGGGTCGCGCATGTAGCTGGAGATTGATTAAGTAAAAGGGTAATAGAATGCTTTATTAGAATAAATACAATGCATATATATTGGTGGTGTTGTAGTGTAGAGAGTATCTGCTTGTGATCTGAAACACCCCCATGTTTCAGATATGAGGCAATGCCCTATAAATAGAGGACATCGCAGTGTTAGTAAAGAAGATATATTCTCGCTACAAAATGAGTGCTACACGCACCTGTGACCCTATGCAGATTCTCTGACAAGGACAGGCGAGGTTTCCTTGAATATTCTGACCAGTAAACCAATGCCTGTCCTTTCATGCCCCACCCTTTCTTGTGTAGAAAATTGCGATTATCAATAGAAACTTCGTCAAGAAATACCAAATGCTGAAGGAGCCATGGAAAGGCGAAGCTCATTGAAGAATCGTATTATGTCGGCTTCACAAATCTGGATGGCGCGACGCTCCAAGACTTTCCACGTCAAGCCAGCCTCCTTCAATATATGAGACAGATGAGATGTACTGATTGTTGATCTGGGAAACTGGGCAGCATACAGTCGCTTGGTTTCTTCAAGGAATAGAGTGGGGCGCTTCTTGTAGAGATTAAAAATTCATTCTCAGCGCTGCTGGCCATGAGACTTGTAACAAGCTTTTCTTGTTTGTCTGAACAACCCAGCACCATCAAGGTACTGCTTGATCCAGGCAGCAATCGTAGTTTGGTGCTTGTTGACGAGCTTTGCCAACGTAGGGCGCTTCAGGCCTTGATAAAAATGCATATAAAGGCAGTAAGCACGAATCTCCGGAGAGGCTTGCTGGTTGTGGACAATTTGGTGCAGATCCATATGTGTTGGGAAGAACTGGAGGCAAGGCAAGGGATAGTGCAAATAGATTTCGGAGGTTCTCGGGTGCGCAAATGATTTGCACTAAAATTGGATTTTGCGTAGAAATCACAATATTTAAGCCCAACATTCTGTGAGCAGAATTGGCAGAACTGTTGATATTCGGATCTCAGTCCAGGTTTCAGTTTCCAATGCAACAAAAATGGCTACTAAGCAGGGTTTGCTTGACAGTCACTAAGAGCTGTGGAAGCTAATCATTGCTTTTGAGCAAGATTTGACACGACTAGAAGTTCCAACAACAGCATGTTGGACCACTGCTAGATGATGAAGCAGCGTCTTATTAAATCCCATAAAAGCAATACATATAATAGTAGAGCATACTTTAATTGGTCTCATCTTATCATCTGTCCACAAAATCAAGTTCGAAAGCTGCGTGGCCACTTTCAAAATTTGAAAAATACAAAAACCTGCATTTTGCAAAAATTGATATTTCTTCTACTTTCAAAGGAAAAACCAAGGCGGCTCCCCGGGAGCCGACGTCTCCCCTCACGTGAGGGAACCAAGCAATTTTTGGCTTGACTCCCTTTTTTCCAATCCGGAGCCCCCTCCTAGGTGGCCACCACCCTTCTTTGCAGGATACCCCCTCAATCAAAACAAAACATCAACGAAACATTGAAAATACAATATCTGGGGAGGGCTATTGTTGGCAAGTTTATTCCTGTCACTTCCCACAAGTTGACCACTCTTCCCACAAGTTTTGCACTTATACACCCGCTTTTTCAATTCTTCAGTAGACAATAATCCAGATAACTCCAAACTATTGTTTAACTTAAGTTGTTTTGCTTTTGCTCTTGAAACTTCAGCATTTTTGAGAAGGGCACCCAACAGGATGATGCCAATCAGGGTCTTTAACATCTGCACTTATCTTTACAGAGTTTTGCATTTCTGGGGCCAGCTCTTTTTGTCGCCTTTTTGGAGGCCCGATCCTTGTCCCACAGCCCATTGCGCCAAGTAGATTTCTTGCAATTAGTACGCCAAAAGTACCTTGAAATCCGAGGACCAGGAGATTGGAATCCAAACAGATGGCTAAATGGTTTCTTGGGCCGCCACCAAAAGCAAATTACCCAACGAGCCGTCAAAGCTCTAACATCCTCCCGCATCAAACCAGCTACAGAAATTGAGGTGAAAGTCTGGGTAAAACTGTTCAAGGATTGGATGGACGAGAATGGCTACAGCATGGGAAATCTTGTCAATGTCGATGAAATGCGCATCAAACTCGAAAAACGAAAGCTCCCAGGGTTCCTTTCTTGTGAGCACGTCCATTACCCGCCCAAATGTCCACCAAGGTGAACGTGGGCCAATGTCACTCACTTCTTGCAGCCTCTGGATGATCTGTTTTTTGCGAATTTGAAAAAGAACCTGGTCTCTGAGTTCCATCGCGTGCGGGCCTTTTCCCAAACTGCCATAGGCCAGATTGGGGAAATCCTTATACCAATCATTCTTTATATCCGGAACAAGATAACCAAGGTCCATATTCAAGCCTCCTTCAAGAATACGGGCATTTATCCCTGGAATCCAGAAATCATCCTGAAAAATGCCGCCAAAAATGTTGCCTCAATTACGGATGCCCAAACAGCAACATCAGACACCCAAACTCAGCTTCGGGACTGGTTTTTAGCTGAACTTCCTGCTCCCGTGGTCAAAAAAGCCAAAGTCATGCCTCAAGATGCTGTTTTAACCAACAAGGTCTACAACTCACAAACCTTGCGAGAAACGTTACTTGCAGCTGAGCAACAGAAGAATGACAATGCTCAAGCAAAAGAAGCTGCAAAAGATAACAAGAAACGTGAGGTGGAAGCAAAAAAAGCGGAGAGGGAGGCTCTGAAATGGGCGCGTCAGTGTCAAGGGGAAACTAACTCTGTCAAATGTACAAAAACTTGGGTGAGAAGCACAAAATGGTTTATTTGTACGAATTGCGATGAGTTCAGACTCTGTGAGAGATGCAAGGTTCAGTGCAAAAGCATCAGTGACACCCATGTTAATGAGTGTGACAAGGAGAATTGAAGAGTCGGAATTATTTCGTTTCGGGTTTATATTAATAAAGAACCGCTTTGGATATTCGTTAGTAATATGTTTTTCTTTATTTCTGCATTTCTTTATTTCTGCAAAGTTTCAATGGTGTGGCGCAAGCGGTTGGGCGGTGCTGTTGGTTTTGGTGAAAATGTTGGTGGGTTGGAAAACATTTTTTGGGTTGGAAAAAAGGATCACTCAGTCATGTTCTGGGCAGTGCTGCTGTTTCCAAGTTGCTAATTTGCAAACTCCAGAACCAATACCAGTGATTGGTTGAGAATTTACCCAGTTATTCAAGCTGGGAATGCTGCTGTATATCTTTCTTTTACCAGTGTTTCAACATGAAACCGACCTTTAGTTGAGATAGAAAACCCCCTACACTCAAAAGCACCATCTTGAGTAAATACAGAATTTTTTGCATTGAACAGCTGAACAGTCGCGTATGATCAGCTCCAGGTTTCAATGGTTCTGTGACAATCAACGGCATGCTTTTTGGATATACAGGGCTCAAGGCCTTTTTTCAAAGAATTAATAAGATGATGACTCACGCATATTTCTATGACTCACGATGAGTGGTGGAGCCGTGGCCGGGACCGCCTTGGTTTTTCCTTTTGCAAAAAGAGCCACAAGGAGAACAAAATTTTAATTTTCGGGCCGAACGAGGCCAAATATCATGAATATCTTCAATGATAATGCCAAATCCGAGCAATTAATTGTGATAGTGTTTCTCACAAAGAAAATTCATTGATAAGCGAACTGGAGTCTGGTAGAGTATGTATGTGGATAATTACAACAGAATTTGAAATCATAAATTGGTTATTACAACTTTGCTTTCCTGGAAACCTGGTCTTTCTTCGTTTCCTAATACTTTTGGAAAAATGCCAGCAATCACAGATCTCGCTAACCGCTGCGCCGCAACTTATCCTCGAAGGCACCAATTCACAGCACAGCAGGAAATGCAGTCACGGGTGTTGCGCGGGTGTTCTCTGACGGACGCGTCGAAGCGCAGGTCTCGCAGCTCGCGCCGTTCTCGCGACACGCGGTCCACGTGCACGCGTATGGCGACTAGTCGAGCGCCAGCGGCATGGCGATGGGCGGCCACTTCAACCCGCACGCGGCGCCGCACGGCTGCGGCGGCGGCAGCGCAGCGCACGTCGGCGACCTGGGCAACATCGACGCCGACGCGGCGGGCAACGGCGGCGGCGCGTGGACGCTCGCGGTGGCGGACGCGTGGCGCGTGCGCGGGCGCGGCGTCGTCGTGCACGAGCGCCACGACGACTGCGTGTCGCAGCCGGCGGGCAACGCGGGCCTGCGGCTCGCCCAGGGCGTGCTCGGTCTGGCCGCGCGGCCCGGCGCGGCGCCGGAGGAGGGCGGTGCGACCAGCGAGGATGCAGTGGCGGTGTTCGGCGCCGACTCGTTCGTGGTGCTGTCCAAGCACAGCAAACAAGATCCGCTGACCCTCGGAATACACTTGAACTCGCTGGCGCCAAACGCTCGGCTAATCTTGGCTTTCCATTCCCTCGGATTTGATCCAACCCACTCTGCCGCGAGTGAGGAAGATTGCGCATCGGCCATTCGCATCGCGTTCACCGCCGATTCTCTGGGATCTCTTGAATGCAGCTTTTCTGTGACAGGCTTTACGCCCGCAATTCATTCCTTGTTTGGCCAGTCCCTCCTTCTGCTTGATGGCACTCCTGGGAACTCGTGCGTGGGCAGACCAGTACGTAACACGCTTTAAAGCCTTCTGAAACTAAACAATCTTCAATAGATTCTCGGAAAAAGCGCCATTGGTGCCAAAGATCCTAACACAACTTTGTTTAGCTCTGTTCATTGCAAAGGATCTGTCGTTGATCTTCCCCTTCCCTCGCATCATGAATATTCCTACTTGGAGTGGGCCATCCTATCACTCATATTGATTGCTCTGAGTTCGTTTCTGGCAAACAGCTGTTTCCGTAAAGGGAAGGGATATACACGTGTTGATGCCGATAGGGCGGGACATGATGGCGGAAGTGGAGACCCCCGTTCTCCCCCAAAGAAAGCTGCCTGATTGGTGTAAATAATGATAATAACAAAAAAGTATAGTCAGTTTTGATTCTTTTCAAATCCCGTGTCACTTTACTTTGCAGACTCCAATACAAAATTCAACAATACATTGCAATCAATCAACAATTAGAATTCAAAGACAACATCCTTCTGTGGCTTCCTCTTCAAGTCAGGAACAGTAGCGTCTTTGGCTGGATAGCCGACAGGCAGCAACAACTGAACCTTTTCATTTGCTGGGCGTCCCAAGATTCCACGAATAGCCGGACCAGCATTCATTGGAGTACTGGTCAATGTGACCAAACCGGCATTATGCAAAGCCGTAATCAAAATACCACACGCGATACTGTTACTCTGTTCGTAGTAGTAGTGGTTGATTCTCTTTCCACTAACGGGGATCAATTCCGTAGGCTTGCTTGAAGACAATAATCAAGTATGGTGCAAGTTCCAAGTATTCCTTTTCCCAGTTTGTTCGCAACTTGGCAAGATCTGTCACCCATTGACGAGACATTCTGGATTCGTAGTTGATTTTTTCTTCGTGTTCAATGATTGTACGGATTTCGGCTTTCATTTCACGGGTGTGGATAATGGCGAACGTCCATGGCTGTTTTGGTTGAATTATTATGTGATCAGTAAAGTTCTTTTTTTGGGGTGGCGTTTCGGAATTGGAGATCGGAAAGAATCGGAATCCAAAACGGAATTGGAAAAATTGTGACAATGAGGCGATCGTCAAGACCCCCTCAATCCGATAAGACAGACAAGATGAGAGAGTACTGGAGAGAATGAGAGTCCATGCGTTCGGAACTAAAAAGAAAAAAGCAGAGGACTTCCTTACCTCAGTATGAGCTCCAGAAGGAGCCGTAGGCAGCCGCCATACAACAGTTACGAATAACCTCAATAGGAACTGGATCCTCCGAAAACATTCTCAGCGATCTTCTAGCATTAACAAGCTCGTAAAACTCCTTGCTTCTCTTGATGCTCTCTTGATGAGACAAGCGGGTGAACTTGAACGGAACATGTGGCAAGTCGAACGGGTCGTGGAATTCAGCTTCTTCGGCTTCAGCGATTTCAGTGACTTCCATGAATGGAGTGTTGTCGAGATCCGTGTTTTTAAGAGTGGATGGGAGGGAGGTTGGGCCTTTTGGTTTCTTGACAACAATGCTGGTGGTTGTTGTTGATGCCGCCTTGGTTTCCTTAATGGCAATGTATGCTGTGGCTGCAGCGAGGAGTATCACGGTGGTGGTAAGAGCGGGATCGCGGCCTGTGAAGGCGCGGGAAACAAAGTCGGTGATAGCACCCATTCTTTCAGCTTCGGTTTTTTTTTTTTAAAAATTAAACTTTTCAGGACTTCTATTTCGAATGCAAAAAGATTCCAAGCAAGATTGCAATTTGCAAATCTCCAAATTGGGAATCATGCATTTAATTTTTGTGCACTGGATTTGATTTTCGACACACTCTCTCTCCCAAGATTTTAATTAGTAGAAACCTATAGAGGAGTAAAGGTATGAATCAAACGAATTCAATTGTTGCCTGACAAATGGTCTTTTCAGTCTCGATATACCACTACAAGGCAGAAATGTTTCCGTCGACAACAAACGGCAAGGCAAATTCACCCACGCAGTACAGCAGGTGAGTCGGTGGAATACAGCGGATCCCGATATCGTCATAGAGCTCTTTTTCGAAAGGAAGAAGTTTGGCTGATCGGAGATGCATTTTTTTCCTAAAATGAGAATCCAATATGCATATATTACTGTGAAACCCCCTGCTGAAGCTATAGATAAGATTGTATTAGCAAAGCAGAGTCACTGGCTATCGACATGATACAAAAACTGAGGAATACTCTTATTTAATAGAAATTTTGCCTGTGGCGAGGAATCGTTTGTCGAAAAAAAAAAAATTGTCAAAAACATTCTGAAAAACACGCGTCTCTTCACTTCATACTTTGAAGCCTCCTATTTCATACTTTGAAGCCGCACGTCTCATACTTTGAAGCCGCCTATCTCATACTTTGAAGCCTCCTATTTCATGCTTTGAAGCTGCCCATTTCATGCTTTGAAGCTGCCCATCTCATGCTTTGAAGCCGCCTATCTCATGCTTTGAAGCCGCCTATCTCATACTTTGAAGCCGCCCATCTCATACTTTGAAGCCGCCCATCTCATACTTTGAAGCTGCCTATCTCATACTTTGAAGTTGCCTATTTATAGCCGACAGAGGGTGTTGAATAGCCGGTGGAGGGTGTTGAATAGCCGGTGGAGGGTGTTGAAATGGCCGGTGGAGGGTAGGTGGAGGGTGTTGAAATAGCCAGTGGAGGGTGTTGAATATCCAGTGGAGGGTGTTGAAATGGCCAGTGGAGGGTGTTGAAATGGCCGGTGGAGGGTGTTGAATAGCCGGTGGAGGGTGTTGAATAGCCAGTGGAGGGTGTTGAATAGCCGGTGGAGGGTGTTGAATAGCCGGTGGAGGGTGTTGGAATGACTGGTCGAGGGTATTGAAAACCGTGTCGAGGATGTTGAATAATGGGCGCAAAAATAGCTAAGATCGTTTGGTTTTTGTGCTGATTTACTTGAATGGTTTCTTGCAGCTATCAGTCGTTGGACATCGTACAAAACTGGTTCTTTTACGCTTCATTGAGGTCGCGTCTTTAAATACGAGTGCATCTTCAAAAGTCTTGAGGAGCATCAATAGATCTTCTAATTCGGCTGAAGAAATGATGTGGGATCATCTAAATCGGCTGGAGAAATGATGTGCAGTCTTGACAGGTGTGGTGTCATCTCAAGTCGGCAACTTGTTAATGATTACCAAAGCTGTTTATATCACAGCACTTGATTGAATTCATCAATAAATTCATCGAATATGTCTATTTACTGGTGCCGAAAATTGTCCTAACCCTCAACTGTTGACGGCCGTCAAATACCGAATCCGTCGATACCATCATTCCACTGCTTCATAAATATATCCGACCATTCCAGCCGCCTCAACACTTCAGCAGTGAACTTCAAAAATTTTGGGTTGCCGAAAAATCTGGCCCGTATAAGATTATCTTCCTGATAATCTAAACGTTCAATCTGAAACAAGACAACGTGGCCGAGCGGTTAAGGCGGTAGACTAGAAATCTACTTCCCTCTGGGAGCGCAGGTTCAAATCCTGCCGTTGTCGTTTTCGAAAAATACAATTAAAATTATGCTCTATTTTATCTAAAATCATCCAACAATTGTCAATGTATGCACTCAAAGATTTATTGAATAGAAACGAAGAAGAGGAATGCACAATCGAAGAAACGAAGAAACGAATAGACAAAGCAACAAAAAGGACAAATATTCTTGTTACTTTTAGAGACAGTTTCCATAGATGACACCACCGTAGTTGTTTCCAGCAACTGGAATGCACTTGAATCCGATGTGGCAGATTGGTCCAGAGATCTGCACGCTGCTTGGAACGGATGGAAGAGACGCGCTCAAGACATCTGGTGAAGCATCTCCGGCACAGTATTCTCCATAGGCGGCAATTGGTCTGCAGATACCCTGCGCGCCAGCCTTGGGTTGGTCGGCGAAGGAGTAGTGCCAGCAGTCGACGGTTTCGTAACAGTCGCTCTTGGCCTTGCATGGAGAACCTGGACGACCGCCATCTGGGGAACAGTTGGGACCGGTGCAGGCAGCAGAAACAGTGATGGCAGCGAAGGCAAGAAGGGCAGTGAATTGCATCTTTGGTTTAGTTGGTGGTATGAGCGACTATCAGGGAAGTGACCTGTCATTTATAGTTTTCAGAAAAAGGTTTATGATATTGATAACGAAATTGATTAAACACGTTGTTCTGAGTGATAACGCGGGATAACGCATGCAGGCTTGACTGGGGCTGGCTGACACGATTGAATCAAGACACGAGACAAAACAGGGTTGACATTGAAATGTGCAAGCGAAATCAAATATATATATATATGCTGGCTGTATACTGCATTTGATGTGGAAATCAAGTCTCTTGCTGAACGACAAGAGCGAACCAAATGGTATGCACACGAACTGTACACTGATCACCGCACACATAGGGCAAATGCATTCAAGCCCACAACCCTTTTTTGCGGGTTTTGGTCCAGCGCGACCAGCCACATCCAAAGCCGAAACCCTAGTATCACTCAAAGTTGTCGCAATTATTCGATAAGTGATATACAGAGACCAGCCTCAGTCAAACCCTTTTTTCGCCTGTCACGCACTTGATGATAACGAAATTCCATAAAAGGCAACTGATTCCTTGCCAATCAACTCCCGCCAAACACAACTGAAAAAACCAAAGATGCAATTCACTGCCCTTCTTGCCTTCACAGCCATCACCGTCTCTGCTGCCTGCACCGGTCCCAACTGCTCTCCAGACGGCGGTCGTCCAGGTTCTCCATGTAAGGCCAAGAGCGACTGTTACGAAACCGTCGACTGCTGGCACTACTCCTTCGCCGACCAACCCAAGGCTGGCGTGCAGGGTATTTGCAGACCAATTGCCGCCTATGGAGAATACTGTGCCGGAGATGCTTCACCAGATGTCTTAAGCGCGTCTCTTCCATCTATCCCAAGCAGCGTGCAGATCTCTGGCCCAATCTGCCACATCGGATTCAAGTGCATTCCAGTTGCTGGAAACAACTACGGTGGTGTCATCTATGGAAACTGTCTCTAAGCCAGTTGCTCATACTAGCCCGACGACTTGAAAAGTAGAATATTCTTTGTATGTGTTCGTTTGAGTATTTTGTGCGTCCTGCTTCTAGTGTCTATAAAATAAAAGGACTGCATACTTCGTACATGTTGTTATACAAGTCAGTGAATGGTTTATTGGCCACTGGGTCGGTTACTGTTTGTAGTGGTTGGCAGAGGTATCCAAAACGAGACCGAAAACGTGGCAGGCAAGTATGACCCCTACGCGATTTGAACGCGCAACCTTTCGCTTTGGAGACGAACGCGCTACCGTTGCGCCAAGGAGTCATGTATAAGTATGATATAACTTTTAGATGTTTTGGATTCACGACCAACCCGTGAGGAAAAGCCGAAACTTGTCCTGTGCAATGTGGCTGCGCCATCGCCGTCATTCATTTTTGTAGTATTTAAAATATTGGATGGATCATGTTGGGTAAGTATTGACTGAGAACTCTTGAAGCTACAATGACAAAGTTCTGAGCAAATCCCGCTTGAAGATCAATGAACCAATTAAACTATTTGAAGGTTGGCGATGATATTAATAATAATCTATAATAATTTAACTGATAATAGTAAAGTAATTTTAAATAATAAATATATATATCTTATATTTAAATAATGTATCTGGAGGCAGCATCTATTCCACTCACACTTTCTAAAAAGTGTCGGATAGCCCCACCCTTGCGAGTTGAGTTCTAGAGGAACCCATTGAACATGTCTGATTGGAGGCTGTATAGACAATCGCTGCTCTTCCTTACACGTACTCTCTAGTTCCTGACAACATAACAGACATCGTACGCGAACACCCATAGGCTAAGATTGTTGCTAATTATTCATTATCGTCGTTCCCGGCCACCTCCAGATAGCGTATGACTTTGCACTGGAGCAAAGTGCCATCAACGAATGCAACGCCCTCACCAACCAAGCACAGCAAAGAAGCAAACGCTTTCAAGAACTTGAAGAAACACGGAAGCTAAAGAAGGCTGCGGAATT
This sequence comes from Obelidium mucronatum, assembly GCA_025765595.1. Classification (NCBI taxonomy): domain Eukaryota; kingdom Fungi; phylum Chytridiomycota; class Chytridiomycetes; order Chytridiales; family Chytriomycetaceae; genus Obelidium; species Obelidium mucronatum. The sequence continues at coordinate 24,176 of JAIVFH010000205.1, read as the reverse complement.
GACGGCGAAGGCACCAGGGTTTACAGGCGATTCTGAGGCTGTCTTGGTGCCTAGTACCATGAATGCCAAACTGGGAGACCTGAAAATTGAATAATAAAGCAGAGATGTCTTGTGTAATGGTAATTTTGTTGCTTGTTGGGGAGGGGGAAAGTAATTTGGCCCTTCCCCGCGCCATTGAGTCATTGGTATCACGCCTCTATTCCACCTTTTCAAATAAGTACTTAGTTAACAGTTATGCGAGTAAGGGAATTGAAATAACGCGTGAAATCTTGGGAGTTTGAGAAAAAAAACATATTGATGCTTGCTGCTTCCCAAGTTGAATTGATACAATCGCCGATTAAGATTGCACCGCGTCTTTCACATATATACCTCAAACGGAACGGCTAGCTAGTATAATGACGGCAGTGACAATGGCCAAATTTTCTTTTTTTGGGTTGTCAAACAAGTACCTCTAAATAGAACCGAACCATGATCACAGAAGTTGCTCTAGGTCTCGGACTGGGCGCGTCCGTAATTGCCCTGACATCATCGAGTAAGTAGACGGGACACGCCCCGGACGCAGCGTTGCGTCGCCTCGCTGACCGCCTTGCCACAGAAGCTGAGCATAACGAGCTGACGTTTGCCGCGTTGCTGCGTCTCGTTGCGGCGTCGCAGTCGATCGAAGCGGTCGCCAAGGCGGCGCCGGACAGCGTTTCCGTCGCCGACTTCGAGGCGCTGCAAGCAAAACTGGGCGTCGCGCAAACGCTGGCGCCAACCGACGTCAAAACGCTGTTTGCCGTCGCCGCAAAGAACGGCGCCGCAACGAGCGTTACACGAGACGCGCTGCGGGAAACGGCGCTGCAAATGTTGCGCGTGCAGAACGTGGCGCCAGCAGCCCAGCCACTGCACGCCGCTGCTGCCACAGCAGCTTTGTCTGGCGTCGTCTACAAACCGCGAACTATTGACGATCTCATTGGCGCAAATGTTTCCCCATCGTTCAGGGAATTCTTCAAGAGTTCCTTCAACTTTGCTCTGGCTTCTGTGGCTGGTGCTATTGGAGCCACATTTGTGTACCCTATCGGTAGGCATTGATATTTTGGGTGTTATAAGCAGTGTACTAACTAAGATCCAATCAGACTTGGTTAAAACACGTATGCAAAACCAACGTGCCAAGGTTGTTGGGGAACAGGCCTACAAGAACTCATGGGATTGTTTTAGACAAGTGTTAAAGAACGAAGGATTTGTTGGTCTCTATTCTGGACTTTTGCCACAGCTTGTTGGAGGTTTATTTTTGTCTTCTTGTTGTGTCTTTGTGTCTTTAGTGCTCTTACTAATAGTAATGCCGTTCTACAGTTGCTCCTGAAAAGGCCATCAAACTTACTGTAAACGACTTTGTTCGCCGGTCTCTCGTCAATCCAGATGGCTCCATCCATCTGTCCGCTGAAATTCTGGCTGGTTGCATGGCTGGTGGTTCCCAAGTAATCTTTACCAATCCACTTGAAATTGTCAAGATTCGTTTGCAAGGTGCGAAATCAACTGATTTTTTATGCGTGCCTTCGTTCATAGGTACTAACTTTTGTGCTCCTTGAATCTCCAGTTCAAGGAGAAGCTGCCCGAAAAAGCGGTGTTCCCAGGAAATCAGCAATGCAGATTGTTCGTAGCTTGGGATTGTTTGGTCTTTACAAAGGTGCTGCTGCTTGTTTGCTGCGAGACATTCCATTTTCTGGAATTTACTTCCCTGTGTATGCTCACCTGAAGAAGGACGTATTCCACGAAGGAAAGAATGGGAAAAAACTGGCGATTGGAGAACTGCTTGTCTCTGGTGCGATCGCGGGTATTCCAGCTGCTTACTTGGTGACACCGGCTGATGTTATCAAGACACGTTTGCAAGTGGCTGCTAGATCTGGAGAGACAACATACAATGGACTTTTCGATGCAGGAAGGAAGATTATGGCCGAGGAAGGACCTAAAGCGTTTTTCAAGGGAGGTGTTGCAAGAGTCCTGCGGTCATCTCCTCAGTTTGGTGTCACTCTCGCAAGTTTCGAGGTTTGTACCAGTTTTCATTTTTTATAACTGGCTAACTTTTTCCCCAAATATCCAGCTCATCCAGCAATTCATGTCCAAGTACATTACCGTATAGAGTTTCTGCTTTTTGCTTTTTGGGTTTATCTTTTTATTTCTATCAATTCATCCGCCTCTTTGTGGTCTCCCTTCCTTCCTGTGTTCACATGTGTCACTTATAGTCTCCTATGAGCTTTGAGAAAGAAATGAGTAAAGAGTGCTTTTATGATTTTAGTTAAGATGAAATCTAGCTTGTCTTTGTCTGTTCAGGCGGTACTATCCATGCCTCTGGTGTTTCCAGCATCACTGCAATTAATTTCGCGGACTCTGTCAGCCCCTATTAATTGGCCGTCACTTCGGCCTATCTTGGCTTCATCGGAGTCAACCCTCTTGGCAACAAAATACCTCGCCTCGTTATCACCCCGCCGCGAAACACTATTCAAACATATCAATAAATCGACCGAGGCAGCCCTGATTGTCACGATCCTCGAACGCTGCCTTTATTCACTCTACAAATCAAGAGCCAAAACAAAACGCAACATGATTCTGCGTGACTTGATTGCATCACACGAGATTTCACAAATTCTAGCGCCTGAATGCGTGGCTGTCTTGGAGACCCTATTCTTGCCCACTGGTTTAAACATTCGGAACTTGGTGTGGCATGGCTTTATTATTGAAACTGAGATACACGAGTCCTACTTGGATTTGATGGTTTTGATAATATGCGATTTGAGTGGACTCAATCAAAGCGATATTCTTGACGCTGGAAAAAGTGACGGAACCGCTTGGAGCATTCGTTCATTTGACAACCATCCCAACCTTCAAAAGTATCATGATTTCCCACAAGCTGCCGGGAATGTTCTGCAATCCTTGAATACGCATGAATTTATTGATTCGACTTCTTTTGTTCCTGATACACACAAAGGGTTGCTCAAACATGGGATCACGTTTTTAAAAAACGGCCAAGAATTACTGTTTCTATTTTCCAGTCTACCGGTCCTCGAACATTCGATACGATGTCTCTTTTCTTCTGAGAATAATGTTCCCGATATTGCATTAGCGCATACGGATTCCTATTTCTCAACGTTGGATGGTTTTGGGCAAAAACACAAACATCAGATTCTGTTGGACCCTCTGGTACTCGCAACTGGCGATGAAAATAAAATTTTGGCTTTGCTTAATTTTGGGGATGGGGATCGTGATGTCGCGGGGTGTTTGGCGGTTTTGTTGGATTTGTTTCTAATGGAGCGTGGACCTTCTGTGAGAGGAAAGTTATGTCATGGAGAGGCATGTTTGGTATGTAAGATATTTTAGCATATTTCTCTCTAAGGCGAAACGCTGCAGGACTCCTTATTTATTGGTGACTCGAATGGGATGTCAGTTTTGACATCAATGGTATTCCTCACAATAACTTCGGTAATTCCTTCTATATTGATTATATCGTGCTTATTCATCCAAAATTCTGTTTTAGTTGTGTTCTCGGTTTTCAAAACAAGGCGAAACGGAAGTTTCGATACTGAAGGATACCCACATCATAGACTCGTACCGGTTGAGTTTCCATCCAATATCATATTTAAGACAATCTATAAAACTAGTGGCATCAAATCAGAACTCTTTGGAGAATCTTATTCGGGTGAGTACTGTTAACCCTGGTTTTACAGTCATCTTGTCATTTCCTAATATCTATGCCAGGAATCTACCTGTACTATTGAGCAAGATGATTTTGACATATCTCAATCCCGGGCTAGTGTTTTTCTCAATGGCGCCACAGTTGAATACGTGGATAAAACAAACCGCCTTCAGCCAACAGATTCTGAACCTAGCACACTGCCATCTCTGATCTACAACCTCAACAACCTATTGGAAATGGAACTTGAAAGTTTGCATCAAGGATTAGTCAACTATAGTCAGTTCCAAGAGAGCTCAATTTTCATGAAACCAGAAATTGCAAGCGTGCTGCCGAATGGGTACTTGCAAAAGTTTAAATATACCCAATCAATGCCCTACGGATCGTGCCTTCTTTCGATTGTGGACGTGGTTTTGCAAACTCAAAATTACTTTTTGGAAACAATCTTCAAGTCAACCTTGGAGAAAATCCTGAGCAAGGCCGCGCGAACCTCCCAAAGGAGGGCACTGTTCATACATTATCGAGCATTGCCCGCGATGTTGAAGTTGTTTCGTTACGTTCTTATCTGGTTGGAGTTTGCAATCTTCCAAAGCTGTGTCATCACAGACCTAAAAACAAGCACCGATCTGATTTCGAAACTACCATTCCCAAAACTCTTCGAAAGTGTGAAGTCATGCACAAGTTTTGCAGATCCCAAAGGTGGTGCGACTCTGGAGAAGGGCGTTTTGGCGGGAATCGACTTCCTGATGAGAGGAAAGACTGTTGGGGCTTTCCGAAAGTTTTTGGAAATTCAGCGAGCGAATCAATGATTTTTTTTTTTTTTTTTTTGGAAATAGGCAATCTTGGGAATTTATTCTCAACTTTCGGGCTGTGTGGATATTTATGATTTGGTTTGGAAACGAGAATTATAAATGGTATTTTCCTGTACTCAGCCATTGCGCGTACGCCTCATACCGCGCTTCCTCACTTTCACTGGTTCCATCGACACCGGTGCTTGTACTTCCTGCTGTTGTTTTTGCACTTCCAAAGTATGTCGAAACTTTCCCACTCTGAGTCGCGTAATACTCGTAAATTTCTTGATCCCTCGCATCAGTATTTTCAGGTGTGTGGTGATGATGTGGTTGATCGTGTTTGCTGCCGCCTGTGGTTCCTGCAGCTGTTGGCTTTGGGAGAGCAGCCTGGATATGGCTTTGAAAAATCCCAAAGTCGGGATGATGACGAAAGTTGGTGTCTGAATTGGAACGCTTGGACGAAGATATTCTCTGGACTCTGGCCGTTGCGATTGGTGTGGGTTTGAATTGCGCCACATATCTGGTGCCAAAAAAAAAAAAAAGCTCCATTCGGTGAAAAATTCGCGGAGCATCAATACATTTCAACAATTATTACCTCTTGTATTCCTTCATTTCTCCTGCTGAAACATGGGGATCCAAAAGGCGCATTGACAAGGCACTTGTCGTCCACCATGGTAATGGCTGCTGGTGATCTTGCTTATCCGCTTTACTTTTCTCTTTTTCGTCTTTTGGAGTCTGGCTGCTGTCGTCTTTGGTTGTGGTTGGCTCGGAAACAGCCCCGCCTTTCAACCATAACAAAACACCGTCTTCGCGAATCCCATAAATCAACAGCCCGCCTTCCGGATATCCATGGACATCAGCGTCTTTGTCCAATTCGTTTGTTGTATTTTCAAAAGGCGTCGCAATATTATTGCGAACAGCAAAAGGACTCAAATCGAGTATGGTCCCTTCAAATTCATAACCGGGTCCCATTCCATTACCACCTCCACTTCCACCACCACCGCCTCGATTCATATTCGAAGGGTATAAGCGATCAAATGAAGTGAGTGTCCCAGGATGATAGTATGCCGAAAAGGTTTCTTCGGGGTCCGCTTTAACAGGAAAAAGATCTTGGATCATCGTCGGTATTGTGTTCCCTGTCGTATATGGTTCAAGTTCCGTTCCGTTCGCGCTTCCGCTGGTGTTGTTCTGGTGGTCTGGGTGGGCAGCTTCAGGGTCGATCCACCACTTTTTATAGCTTCTCTTTTTCGCTTTCGGCAACGGGTCTGGATCATGATGCAAGTAATAGTCGCTTGGCAAGTCCCAAATCATGGGTCCTGTCCCATTTCCGGGAGGAGGAGGGATAAAGTTCCCCAGAAACAAATTAATGGCGTCTTGCTTCTCGGCATCCGTGAAAGAATTGCTGTAGTATCTTCGAATGCTTTCAATCATGTCTCTTGAATGGCTTGTCCAATGCCCTATCTTGCGGTATGTTTCCATAGTGTTGACGAGATGGCTTCCACCGTATTGGAGCGCGATAGTGTCTCCATGGTCTTGGTACATGCTGTTGAGTAAGTTGCAGGCGTCGCTGTCAAAGGGAACGTTTTGTGGGGAAGCGGAGGGGAGAATTCCAAGGGAATGCAGTTGATGGGCGAGAGCGGATTTTCCCAGCATAAATTGAGCGGCATTCGTACGGTCTAAGCAGTCGATGCAGTTTGTTCTTGTTATTCCAGTTTGGAGGCGGCCAAGAATGCGGAGCGGTTCTTTGTTTGTGGAATGGTTGGTCTCACTTCGCTTCATTGTGTTCAAATACGGTTCACGACCTGCATGGAAGAAGCCCGTAACACTTAACCCCTTAAACGAAATGAGTTATACCCTGTCGGTTGCTTTTTTTTTTTTTAAAAAAAAAAAACCAGAATACCTCTTCAGCAATTGCTTCCAACATCTCAACAACTTCTTGAGGATCATCACTTTTGTTGGCTCTTGCCATATCCCATTCCACATAACGCATCTTCATGTGGTCGGGTAGATGGGTGTTTAAATATGCAATGGAATCTCTGAATTCGGGCAACAAGATTCCTTCTCGAGGAGTTTTTTCCTTGAATTTAATCAAGTTCAAGACGATTAAGGGCGTTCCGTATCGTTCAAACATATTGCTGAAGTGAAGAGATGTGGCCGTGTGATACGGATCTACGCAGTTCACTATTTGGAAGGGTAAGGAAAAAAAAAAGAGTTTTCATTTGAGCAACCGTACTAACGTTCAATCGGAGGTTTCGGAGTCAATTGCGAAATATCTTGCGACCAATAGAGGGGAATAGAGCCACGATGTTGAACAAATGAAGTGATCCCCAAATTTGCCCCATTACACCCAACACCACCACGAAGCGCCCTTGCAACGGCCGCATCAAACAGCGTAGTATTTGCATCATGTACGATTTGTTCTGTCTCCACTTCGTTCGCCACGAACCCTTCATTGTTTACGCCGCGTTTCAAGAACCTGGCTCCCGCGAAATAACGAGATCGTCGCGCAATAAGAGTCAAATAGATGTCGTGGCCAAAGACGGGAATTTTAGCTTGGTCTACGAAACCATAAATGATGGGGAGACACCAAGGGTTTTCATCACTGCTGGTTGGTGGGGTATCGCCAAACGAAGGAAACCCGTTTTTCAAGAGGAAATGGTTCCAGATAAATATTTTGTTGGGTCGTAATGATGCAGTTGTCATATTACGTTGAAGTGTGTTTGTAATGTCATAAGTATAGCTGAAGTAGAAGTTCTTTGTCAAATCGACTTGGCAAAACGATTGAATATATCGCGCCTCTGTGAGAATTATTAATTGGATTTGAGCCCTTTCATTAGGGAGGTGGTGAATTTGAACATGCCATCATTGCTTCTTTGTTCAAATTGTTCCGATTGGCCTGTGATTCCAAGTAGCAAAGTATCATCAATATGGTACACGTAATGCCCTCCAATCAATGCGACAGCACTCCGTTTCGTGATTAGAATCATGTAATATCCTTCAAGGAACTTTATGAATCCTGTTATCCCGCCGGATTGTCAGATAACTGAGCTCGACTTGGCAAGAATAGCTTTTTTTTTCGTTTTACCGACAATCCCAAAGCAGGACGCCACTCTCCGTAGTCCTCCAGTACTCACGTTCCCGCTTTCAATCATTTTCAAGAGATCCATCATTTCCTGTCTTGAATAGACAATGTTGTCATCAGTAACAGCGAGGGCGCCAGAAGAATCGAGGCTTCTGTCTATCTTGATGATTCTGAATGATTCCTTGTTGGATTGATTGCGGTCGGTTAACCACACTGGTTGAGGGCATTCTCTGCTTGACAAAGTACCTCATCGGCGCCAGACCCAACCATAAAGAACCTTGCGCGTGTCTCATACAATGTAAGTTTGCTGGTTTGAATGGTATTTGAGTGAGGCGATACGCTCAGTGGAACTAGGAACATACCAAAGCAGATTCATCTAGTATTTCCAAACTCTTTTTTTTTCTTTCATACAGAAGATGGAAGACCCCTTTGGCTCTTTGGACTTGGATGACGACCTCTTTGAGGATTCGACGCCTGTTGCTCCTCGTAAAGTGATGCCCGCATCTTATCCTTACCCGCTGGCGGAAGATGGACTCTTCTTTCCAATCGAGGGCCAAGACCTTCTATCCCCACTCAACTTTGCGGCTACCTTCCACAGCTCTAAACTGGCGCCGACAAATATTTCTTCAGTAATTGAGCGGATGTATTTGCTGAAGCAGTTTGAACAATGTTTGGCACTGACTCGGCTCTGGATCGTTGAGAATCGAAAGCAAGCGAAGCCGTTTGGGAATTTAGAGATTTGCGATATTTCGGCAAGATGTTGCTTGAAGGTGGAGGGTCCAGAGGCGGCCCTGGCGGCGTTGGAAGACTGTGAAGACTTGGACTTGACGCATCCCACGCAAACAACGGCCGGAAGTTTCATGTTTTACACGCAGCTATTGAGGCAATCTGGAGGTGAAGATAACTGGACACGTGCGTTAGATACCTTGACCATGTACTTTAGCGTGAGAGGGAAAGATTATCGGGGGTTTATTGAAGTGTATGAAGTGCTGATCGCAAGCATGGGGTCTGTGGAAGGAAAGCTGGGCGCGGATGGGGCCAAAGATTTACGTTTAATAGCATCCTTGGCCATGAGGAGGGCAAAGTGGCTGTTTTCGCAGAGTCTACAGCCATACTTGATGGACACCCCACTAATGAAGCGCCGCGAATCCCATGAAAATACAAAGATAGATTCAGTTCTTGATTCAAACAGGACATTCTTGGATGCATTCGACGCGTCGGTGGAAGATGAAGATGTTTTCAAGAATGGAATTATGGATTCTTTACTGTGGGCATTCCCGAAACTAAAGGATCAAACTGTGAATTGGATACGTGCCGATATTTTAATCAAATCCAGCGCAGCAAATCTTATTTTGGGTGACGATGAAGGCGATGACGAAGACGCATCTGTGTCAAAAATGTGACAACGCTCAATTCACACCCCCACACCAGCAAGTCAAAAGAACAATAATAAAATAGTGGAAAAAGACGCGAGCTCAAAGCCAACACAAAAGAATCCTCTACAATACGGCGAGAAAGAAAACTATACCAAATACTTCTATTTTGTGGCAGTTGCGATACCGAACCGTTCTGCTCGCTGCTTCTTTTTTAATTCGAATTCTGTAATAGAAACAAAAGTATCAGTCTGACGAGAACGTGCCGTATTCGACAGCAAAAATATCACACACACCAGAAAGATTCGCACTCCCAGCAGTTTCAGCTGGTCTCTTATTTCCGGCGGCAACGGCCCCACTGCCCCCAGTGGATGCAATGCCAAATCGTTCGGCCCTTTTCTTCAACGTTTCAGCATCGACACCAAGAGTCACAGCCGGCGCTGCGGCAGCATTCTTTCCTTTAGCGGCAACGACGGCAGCAGGAGCGGCCTTTGCGCCGGCAGCGGGCGTTGCTGAAAGCGGCGAAATTCCAAAGCGATCGGCGCGTTTTCTGAGCGACTCTTCCTGTGTTGTGTGAAAGCGCGAATTAAAACGCGAAAGCGGGGCGGGAGACACGCACGTGCGACTGCGTGGCCGGCGGCGCGAGGCCGAAGCGGGCGGCGCGCTGGGCGGCTTTCTGGGCGTCGCTGGCTGCCGCTGCGGGCGCCGGCGCGGCAGCTGCGTCTAGGCAAAGAAGAGAAGGAAGAATGCGGTGCGTCAGCCGTCAGAACGAGAACGTGTTTAGTTACCCTTGTCCGTGGCCGCAGTCATTGTTCGACTCTTTTTTTTCCATAAAATAGCGACACCTGTTAGAGCGTATTAGAGGCCCGTGAACAACTAACGGTCCTTGCCCAATCAATCAAACTCCCAGTCTTATTTAACAAAGAATAAGAAGCGGCTGCGTCCACTTTGCGACAGAGAAAGAGATCACCACTGCTCGCTCCCACTCACTCACGACACTCCCTGCAGCCTCCGCTCCCTCCCACGCACCACCACTGTCTTTGCGATGGACGGCCAGTTTGGAATGACCGCCGACTTGGCCTCCTTCCTTGCTCAGCTGCAGCAACAGCAACAAGTCAACGACGCCAACCAGTCCAACACCCAGCCAGCCATCCAACCCAACCAGCGGCCCCAACGACACGTATCTGCCCCAGTGCACTACGTGGACCCATCCTTTGCGCAAGGTATTAAAAAATTACCGTGTTGAATCGCAAATTGTAAAAAGAGAAAGCTCCATTTGAGTACAAAACACCCAACCACCCCTGTTGGAAAAGTGCAAAAACCGGGGGATGGCAGGGCGAATCTCTTACGGTCACGGCAACTTGCAAAACAGAGAACTTAAATGCCTCCTTCATTAAAAAAAAAAAACAACTAGCAGCCAGTACCACTCGCCAACAAGCCCAGCCATACACAGTACCCACACAACGGTCGACATCGCGGGCCGCGCCTGCACCGAAACGCGGCTTTTCGGTTGAACAAATTAATTCCATGGAAACCACGTTTCAACGGAATAACACGCCTGATCGCGATGCAATGGAACTTCTTGCCCACGAAATTGGATTAACATATGAACAAGTAAGGCATCAACTCCACCGCCCCATTTTTTTTTTCTTATTACATAATTCAATTAATTCAATTTTTTTTTTACCATAGGTTCGGAAATGGATGTCAAGAAGAAGGATAAAAGAAAAAGGTTTGTTAAAGGTTTTTTTGGAGATGGAGATATTATCGTAAATGTAAAATATCTCATCAGAGAAAGGAACAACTCAATCGCCGTCCACTGAATTTATACGAGAAGGGTCTACTGCCAGTGATGAGCCTATTGAAGTCATACTCTCCCCTTCTACCGACGCCCCTTCCACAGACGCTCCTTCTACAGAAAGTGCTACAGAAACATCACAGCTTCAACCAACGCTTGCGGCGCCCGTAGCCCCACAACCGGCACCACCGGTCACGATGGATGATATTGACTTTGAAGAGCCATCGCATGTCACGCGATACTTGAAGTTCCTGTCTCTTGCAGACGGCGCACAGGAAAGGAAAGAGCGAATCAATTTAGAAGATGAAATTGTATCCGATGAGTTTTATCAAGGGTATTATAACCTTTTTTTTTTTTGGTGTGTGTTTTGTGGTGAAAGTGTTTTAACCGCCTTGCCCCTGCATTTTGCGACACATCAGTCTCGCCCAATCCAAAGGTTTCAAGGGACTCATTTTACTTCGCCAATGGATGACAGAATCCAAAGATGGCTCACACTTTGATTTGCTGAAAAGTCTGTTGGAGTTGTTGGAAAAGCTTCCCGTGACATTGGAAGGAATCAAAACTTCAAAGTTGGGGAAGGCGTTGCAGATTGTATTAAAAGCAGATGGAATCGATGCCGAGACAAAGGCGATTGGGAAGAGATTGACTGCGGCGTGGACAGAGTTGGTGACAGGTGCAACGTCGCAACAGCAGCAGGGACAAGGAGGTGAAGCAACGACGGCGCCGGTGGCGTCTAATGCGCCGCTTACAGCGGCAGATCGGAAAAGAATGCAAAATGAGCGTGAAGAGGCAATTGCAGCTGCGGCTGCATTGCGGGCTCAATCGCTTTTGGCAACCGTGACAAAGAGGCCCACTATTCAAACTGAGATAAGCTCAGAGAATGGAGCCGGTGCATCTGCCCCAACGGCGACATTGCAAGATCCCACAGGCGCAGTACCTCCAGAACTGAAATATGCGCGATACAGAAAAGTAGCAAAAGCAAGTAGTCCCAGTGAGGCGTCCCCCATTGAAGAAAGCCCAGTTTCAGCAGAGCCCGTAGCTGTGGTGCTTAACGAGCATGGTGTGAAGTCAATTCTTTCGAGTACAATTACTCCCGATGTGGATCCCATGAACCCAAGAAAGAAAAAGAAGGCGGTTAAATTCGCAGCTGAGCTTGTCAAGACGCGATATTTTAACACTGAAGATGACGTGATGGCTGCGGGTGATAGGGTGCGCTTTTTTACTTTTCCAAATTGCAAGTTTTTCTTTCATAAACCTGACCACACAACAACCCCCCCTTTTTTCTTGATTTTTTTTCAAAAGCATTTCAAAAACAAAAGTGCTAGGGATAGTGAGAAGGGCGAGGGAAGGAGGGCGTTCCATAAGGAGGGGAACAGAGAAATCAAGGCAGCGATTGACTGGAAAACTCCTAGACGTGAGTACCTCGTTTTATTCTTGTGTGTTGATCCTGATTCTGATGTTTTTGTTTTGTTTCTTTTTTCTTGAGTAGCAATGGCGATGAAAGTCTACCCACCTCCATCAAGCACCCCGGAAACTATTGCTCAAGATTCGCGGGAACGAAGCATCTTGAGTGTTTCGTACTATGTTGACGAAGATATACCGGCCAATCCCGCAGAACCAGATGAGGATTATGGAGAGGATGATATGGAAGTGTCTTTATCTGGTGGTAGGAGAGATGCTGAGGTTATCGACATTCCCCTGTTTGACAGTGACAGTCAGCCTCAAGCGGCACCTCAGACAGTAGCGGCCGCAACGCCTCTCCCGTTTTTGAGCGGACTGGGAGGATTGAATGCCTTGCTAGCTGGTGGTGCTCAAGCACCGATTACGCCTCTTCCATTTGCTGGGCTTGGGGTACCGCCTGCTGCCGCTCCAGCTCCAGCTTTGAATTTCTTGATGGCTCTGCAACAACAGCAACAGCAGCAACAACAGCAGCAACAACAGCAGAAGGCTATCACGCCAGACGCGTCCAATCTATTGAAGTTGCTTGGAGTTGCTGCCCCTCCGCCACCACCACCAGCACCGTCGTCGCAATTTCCGGCGTTCCTGCAAGCGCAAAATCAACAGCCCCAACAGCAACAACCCATTGCTATGGGAATCCCTTCGCTGTCGTTTCTACAACAGCAGCAGACGGCTGCACCGCCTACGGGCCTCGCGGCCTTGTTGAGCAACTTGCAAAGGAATCAGCAGCTGCAAGGTGGTATACCTTCATCAACGGCGGGAGTTCCTCCAGCATTCCCGGCGTTCCTTCAACAGCAACAACAACAGCAACAACAGCAACAGCAGCAGCAGCAGCAAGCGGTACCACAGCAGCTTCCGTCATCTCTGTTAAATGGACTCGCAGCATTCCAACAGCAAGCAAATGCCTTCGGAAACGCGAATACCAACAACTTTGGAACTCCATTCACCACCAACACATCAAATAAACATGCGCGACAAGAAGACGATGATAACGACGAAGAGCAACAACAGCGAATCAAACGATTTGCGGAGTCTGGATATCAGCAGCAACAGCAGCAGAGGAAACCGCGGGGAGAAATGAAACCAAAAGGGAAATGTAATTACTGGGCTCAAGGGAAATGCCAGTTTGGAGCAAACTGTTTTAATTTGCATGAAGGGGAAGGAGGAACAACGCGGAATTTCTGAGACGCCGAATAATAAAAGAAGATCCAAAAAAAAAAAACTTGTAACAAAATGGAACCAAGCACGGACACGACGAACCACGCGCTTCTCAGCGAGGCGTTTCCGGTGTCGCAGCGCAGCGACGCGAACGACGACGAGCGGCGCGGACGGCGACGGCCGAATGCGGGGGCCGGGCCGCCGCCGCGGGTTGTCGACGCGACGGGCGTCGAGGTGCAGGCGGCGTTCGAGCGGTTTCTGCTCGACTTTGCGGACGGCGACGGCGGCGACAAGTACTACGTGGCGCAGGTGCGCGCGATGAAGGCGGGCGGCACGCAGACGCTGTTTGTCGACCTGCAGCACCTGCGCACGGCGAACCAGGTGCTGTGCGCGCTCGTCGAGACGCAGTTCTACCGGTTAGCGCGTGTTCTTTGTGCTGACGCGTCCTTACTCCGCCCCTAGCATGGACCCGTACCTGCGCAAGGCTGTCCAGAGCGTCGTCAGGACCCACGCCCCAGACTACCTGAGAGAGTCGCGCGGCTCAGTCTTCTCGGACGACGCAGGCGTCATGCGCGACTTTTCCATTGCCTGGTACAACCTGGACGGCTTCAGAAAGTGCGTTTTTGTCGATTGCTCTGTTTTTTTTTTGGTGTTCGGACATGCTGACATCATTGACTTCAGGCTTCGTTCCCTGCGCATGGACATGGTCGGCACCCTTACTGCTATATCTGGAACAGTGACGAGAACATCGGAAGTGCGTCCTGAGCTGCTGTTTGGTACCTTCAAATGTGAAGACTGTGGTGCTGTCATCAAAGATGTCGAACAAGAGTTCAAGTACACTGAAGTATGTCTATTTTCTTTTATCGCCACAAAGGCGATGTGTGTGACAAGTTATTTTTGCTGTCGATCAGTTGAATGGAGTATCGGAATCATTCCTTTTGGCAATCACACCAATGCCCTAACAACCTCTCTTGTTTAGCCCACTGTCTGCCCAGATAAGCTTTGCATGAACAGAACTTCATTCAAACTGTTGATTGAGCAATCCCGTTTTGCCGATTGGCAAAAAATTCGTATTCAAGAAAATGCTTCCGAAGTTCCTTCTGGTGCCATGCCTCGAAGGTACTTTTTTTATAACTCTTCGCTATGACACAATATTAAACCTCACAAAAACAGTATCGATGTTGTCGTACGAAATGAAGTGGTTGAAAAAGCCAAGGCAGGAGATTCCGTGATTATTTTTGGATGCCCAATCGTTGTTCCCGATATCGGTCAACTTATTGGATCAAAAGCGGAAGCTGCGCGTGATATTGCCAATGCTCGCGGTGGTGAAGGGCTCTCTGATGGTGTGACGGGTCTCAAGGCTCTCGGAGTGCGTGATTTGACGTACAAGCTGACTTTCCTTGGTTCCTATATTCGTTCAACCAAGGAAAAGAACGCCTTGACTGCCGGGCATGATACATTCGAGACGGGGGATATCGATGAAATCGAGAAACAGTTTAACCAGGATGAGTTGGAAGTCATTTATGAAATGCGGGGAGACAGGCACTTGTACCACAAACTTGTTACGAGTATTGCTCCGCATATTTTTGGTTAGTATCTTCTTTGATGTTTTTCTTGTTTCTTATAAAACTCCATGTACCAGGTCACGAGGATATCAAGAAGGGGGTACTGCTTCAGTTGTTGGGTGGTGTTCACAAAAAGACGTTGGAAGGTATCAATCTTCGTGGTGATATCAACGTTTGTGTCGTTGGTGATCCATCTACTGCAAAGTCACAGTTCCTGAAGTGAGTTTGAAGTTTTGTATTGTTCGAACCAACCGTTTTTGAACGACTCTCGTTTTTTCACAAGATATGTAGCATCTTTCATGCCGCGAGCGATTTATACATCTGGAAAAGCTTCCAGTGCTGCGGGTCTGACAGCCAGTGTTGTTAAGGATGAGGACACTCATGAATTTACTGTTGAGGCTGGAGCCTTGATGCTGGCTGATAACGTATGATATTATCGGACTACCAACTTTGCCGCATTCGCTCAACACATTCTTAATAGGGTATTTGTTGTATCGATGAGTTTGATAAGATGGACATCTCCGATCAAGTCGCTATTCACGAAGCAATGGAACAACAAACAATTTCCATTGCCAAGGCTGGAATCCAGGCGACTTTGAATGCTAGAGTAGGGTTTTTTCTTGATCTTTCATTCGCAGCTTCTGACGTTTTTTTGTAGACTTCCATTTTGGCCGCTGCCAACCCAGTTCATGGACGGTACGACAAAAAGCTCTCCTTGAAGGTTTTTATTTTCAAGATTTACAGCCTCCGAAGCCTAACATTTCAAACTTTATTTAGCAAAACATCATGATGTCTCCACCAATCATGTCTCGTTTCGATCTCTTCTTTGTCATTCTGGACGAATGTGACGCAGCGACTGACTGGAACATTGCTCGCCACATTGTCAACTTCCATCAAATGCAGGAGCAGGGACTAAAGCCCGTGTACTCGACTGCACAACTACAAAACTACCTCAAGTATACTCGCGCATTGAAGCCCAAGGTAATGTCATAGACACCCAACAAACTCCTTTGTAAGGTCAGAAAACTAAATCACCTTCACTTAGCTTGCTAAAGAAGCTGTAGAGTACCTGGTTGAACAATATCGAAACCTTCGCCAAAGTGATTCCACAGGAGTAAACAAGTCTTCCTACAGAATCACTGTGCGTCAATTTGAATCAATGATTCGTCTTTCAGAGGCACTCGCGAAACTGAACTGCAGTCCGACGGTCGACATTGCGCATGTGAAAGAAGCCGCGGGATTGCTGAAAAAGTCTATTGTAAAGATTGAAGGCGAGGATATTCAGATTGATGATGAAGTAGCTGGAGGAGTTCCAGTGCCTGCTCCGGCTGCTGCAGGAGGAAACGATGTTATGGAGATGGATATGGCCGCTGCCGCTGCTGCTGCCGAGCCAGCCGATGGTGAGAATGCGGCTGCGAACCCAGTGGTTGCACCAGCTGTGCCAAAGCTGAAACTGACTGCCGAAGAATATGCAAAGATAACTGGTTGGGTTCTCCTCAAAATCAAACACGTGACTGCCTCAATCGATCAAGAGGCTGGTGGTCTTCGAAAAAGTGCGATTGTGGCAGATTGGCTTGAATCCAAGGAAGCCGAATTGGAAAGCGAAGAAGATTACGAATTGGAAAAGAAGAAGATGAATGGAGTCTTGACACGTTTAGTGCGGAAGGAGAATATGTTGTTGGAGATTCAGGATGATACTGTGGCTGCTGGGGATGTGGATGGGATGGCAGTGGATGAAGGTGGTGCACCAGTGGTGGATCCGATTTTGGTGCTCCACCCGAATTATGCGTAAAGGGGATAAAGCGTGGTGAGGGAGGGAGGGGATGCGAAGGGTTGTTCGTTGTCGTTTGTTTGTTTTTTGTATTTATGCAGCCAATAATAAAAGTGTCGAATGATGTTCAGTTTTCATGACACGCCACCGTTTTTGTGGCTTGCCAAGCCACATTTCTTGCCCATCGTAGAACCAAAGAGAAGATCTCAATGCGTAAAAGAAAGACCGATTATGTATTCTATACTGCGTGTCTCCCTTCCTCCTCATGAAAATTAAATCCAGCAGGCTCTATATAGTTCAAGAATTTCAGCGCAACAACTCAAAATTGAAAGAAACAAAAAAAAAACTGAAAAAAAATGTTCCAAACCGCAAATTCAGCAAAAGCAGTCGAAGCACCACTCGAAGTGATGACGCAGCGAGCTGATGCCAGTACTGACAATGACGCCACCGCCGCCGCTGCCGCCTCTGACACAGATGCACCTCTTGTTCCGTTGGACAAGATTCGTTTTACGCTTGTCGTGATTGGCCTCATTTTGGCCGTTGTGGTGGGGAGTCTGGACTTTACGATTGTTGCTCCAATTCTAAAGCCAATCGTGGCTGAATTTTCACAACAAGACCTTGTGCCTTGGATAGGTGATTTTACTTTCTTCACTCTCAAGTTCACCATTTCTGACTAACTTTGAACTGGCATGGTGTAAAAAAAAAAACACAGGCAGTTCTTACTTGATGATGTCAGCGTCTTCAGGAATCTTTTGTGGAAAGCTTTCGAACGTGTTTGGCCGAGAAGCAGTCTTTACAGTGTCCATGTTATTTTTGGCCGTTGGGTCTTTGGTTTCCGCGCTTTCGCAGAATATGGAAACGTTGATTGTGGGGAGGGCGTTGGCTGGATTTGGGGCTGGCGGGAACCAAGCAAGTATATTGATTATTTTGACTGATTTGGTAACGTTTCAACAGCGTGGGTGAGTGAGGGTTTTTTTTTTTGGGAGGCGGGGAAAGGGATTGCCGGATTGGTTTTGGGGCTGAACATGAAAATTTCATTCTTTTTTGTATGTAGCAAGTATCAGTCTCTTGTCGGTGCTACTTTGGGACTTTCTTCCATCTTTGGTCCATTGATTGGAGGAGCGATTGCAGACAGAACTACATGGAGGTGGTGCTTCTACATTAATTTGCCGGTTCTGGCCCTCAGTATAGGGCTTGTGCTTTTCTCTTTCAAGACTGCTGCAACTCCATCCAACGCTGCCAATAAGCGAAAATCTCAGTCAATGAATCATCTTCTTGCTCAAATGGATTGGTCAGGCATTGCTCTTATTTTCGCTGCGATTCTGTGCTTCATTACACCTCTTCAATTGGGAGGAAGTATCTGGGAGTGGAAATCACCACAAGTTATCATCCTTTTTATTCTTTCTGGCATCTTAACTGCAGCAGCAATCTATAATGAATTCAAAGCTGCGCATCCAATACTCCCTCCAGCAATGTTTTCGAACCCAAATGTGGGACTGTTGACTTGTATGACAGTCTGCACAGGTGCAACTTACTTCACCACAACATATTACACATCCTTGTTTTTCCAAGTCGTTCGTGGAAACACTGCTACAGAAGCCGGCGCTGCATTAGCTCCATTGCTAGGTGGAATGGTTGTAGCCACAGTTTTCATTGGAGCCGCTGTTTCGAGAACCGGGAACTACGCGATTTGGTTCCGCATTGGCCCGCTTTTCTTGGTTACAGGAATTGTTTTGACTGCTCATTTGAATGCCGACTCTTCACTCCCCATGACAGTCTTTTCCTTGTTGCTACTGGGCTTGGGATTTGGTTGTGTTTTTCAAACTCGCGTTGTTGGGTTGCAAGCTTCAGCTCCTCCCGAATATGTCGCCATTGTTTCAAGTGTGGCGAGTACGGCTGTGATTCTTGGAGGCGCGATTGGAGTTTCTGTGACTGGGACAATCATCAACAACCAAGTTTCACATACATCTCCGGCGCTCCTCAAAGTCATTGAGCTTGTTCGCGCATCAAATATTAGTAGTGATAGTATTGAGGCGGCCCTGAAGACGCAGGAGGTTTTGGGAATGTTTGAGTTTTTAAAAACTGTTGGGGAAAAGGCACCAGCGTTTGCGAATTTGACAAATGACGCGATGGGAGAGCTTGTTGCTTCTTTCAATTCTGCTTACAGGATTTCTTATTTGGCTCTGTTACCTGCCCCCATTTTGACTTTTGTTTTGGCAGTCCTCTTTCTAAAGAATTACCACGCTGCAAAAACAGAGAAGTAAGAATAAAATAATCTTGGGTTTCAAAAGACTTCATTTTTGTGTGAAAACCAACTAATCGTCTTGACTGACGATGATGTGCGGAGATTTTGCTGTGTGCTTTTACTACTGGCTAAAGCGCTTCTCATTAGAGGTTTGCAGATATTCAGTGGTTTTCAGATCCTTAAAAAATCCTTCTGGAAAAAACCGCATGTGCTGGATTTAACTGCAATGAGGATTTATTTTGCCGGATTTTTTCTTGAATAAATAAATATACCAAAAAAAATGGCGAAGAAGAAAGCTGAACCACAAAGTGACAGTTCAGACCCACCTTCTCCAAAACCAAAGAAATCAAAGAAAGCAGCCAAGGTCTCAGTACCATCTGTTTCATGGTCGGATGAAATGTTGAGACAGCTTGTGCCAAATGTTGCATCGAGATACATCAGAGTGTTTTCGCAAGCAAAGAACACAGCTGACGCTTGGATGGAAGTCGCAGAGGAGGTAATATTGTTCCTGTATATGAGTTTAAAGTAACATATTATCTCTTGTTCTAAGATTAAGAAGCATGTTCCCGCCAGTACCCCCAACATCATCCATCTCACTGGAGCCAAGTGTCTTTCCAGATGGAAGAAAGTTAAAACAGCTGTGACTGAGTATACACTGACTCTACAGTATGTATGACATCTTCTTTTGTTTGTTTGTTTGTTTTGACACTCTCGAAACAGTGGAAAAACTGGAACAGGGTCTGAAGCTAAAGACAAACCTCCGTTCTATGATCAATGTGCTGCATTTATAACTGGAAGCATTGCTGTGAAAGGTGCTGTCCATATTCGAGACTCGGGTGCGGGAATTCAACCTCAAAAGCGAAACGAAGAACCTGCGGATGCCGATGAATCAGATTTTGATAGTGAAGATGTATCAGTTGAACCATCTATTGGTGGAAGTCTCAGCAACTTGAATACCTACTCATCAAGCAACTCCTTCAGTATTGAAGACTTTGGGTTGAACAACGCTGAAAGCAATGGAGACTCCACCATTTACGATACCAGTGGAATCTACAGTGCAAATGAGGATTACAGCATGACAGAGTTGATGAATACATCGTATTCATTTTTGAATTCAGCCGCCCCAGCTGGAAATCCCCCATCTCCACCCCTTCCAATGTCAAAAACAGTAACTTCAGTGTCTAATACCTCTTTTATTCCCCCGACGTCGGCCAAAAAACCACCCACCTCAGCCAAAAAGATGGCTTCTACATCCAACACTGAACCAGAAGTCAAGGCAACTCCCAAAGAATGAAAAAGAAAAAGAACCCAAATGACGGAATATGAACAAGGAATTCTTGCCAATCAAGATGCCACTCTGCAGTTAAATCAGCAAACTTTGAAGAACACAGTGGCCAAGAACAAGCAGCTGTACAAAGAGCGCCAAGCGGATCGTGCACGTGATCGAGAGCTCCGTCAGGAAGACATGGAACGCGACCGCAAGAAGGATGCAAAGATGGATGAGAAGTGGATTATGCAAATGCAGGAACTCAAAAGCAGCAACAAAAAGAAGTCAAAGAGGATGAAGAAGAAGCGGGGAGCAAAGCGCAGAAAGAGCAGGGATGGGGGTGAGAGCGAAGATGAGACTAGTGATAGTTCAGCCTCCAGTGCAATCAGTTCTGAAGAGTGATTGGAGCATTTTGAGCCCGCTGATGTATTGCTTAATTGCATTGAATAAATGTTTATTGATTGTTCAACCATTCCGCCATAGCTTCTTGCCGCTTCAAATTATCAGCAACAACATGACCATGACGTTGAGCAAAGTCTCCAGACAGAGTATTCACGTCAAGATCAATGATGGGGTCCATGTACAACTCATCTGATGCATCCAAATTCCCATCCTCTTCCAACGATTCCAAGTATGATTGATGGTTTTCGGCATCCAGAATTTGCTCCCGTTGCATGTATGCCTACACTTCCTCATCATCAAGGGGCTCATTCTTCAATTCACAAATGTTATGCAAGATGCCTGTGGACATCACAATATCCACCATCAGCTCTTGTTGAACGGCCATAGCGCTTCGCAGAATTCGAAATCGCGTTTTGAGACGCGCAATAGTATTTTCAACAATAACTCTTGTCATGGCATGGCGTTTGCTGTAGCGTCTGTATCGAAGGGTTTGCCGAGGCTAATTATTTCAATTCAACACTGATTATTGCACGTTAAAGCACTCACATATCCAGCCTCATTCTTTATAGGTGTTATAAGGCGGTTGCTGTTGGCAAAGATCTTATCTCCAACAATAACTGTGTGGGGTGGGAGAAGATGGTCTATGTTCTGACCAAGACTGCTGGTTTCGAACGTAGTGGAATCTGAAACAGAGCCAGGCCATCCTGCATATAGGCTGCAGATGATGTGGCTACTATCGCAAGCCATCAAAGCAAGGAGCGAGTTGAAGCCCTTGTGATTCCTAGAAAGCGGGATTAACAACACCCAAATATTAATAAATAAATAAAATAGAGAAACTCACAAGAATTCTTTCTTTAAGTTCTCTTCACTGTTGGCAGGCGCGTTACATGGGATGTAGTATCCATCCAGCAAAAAAACCACATTACACAAGCCCCCCCAACAAACTGAAATCAGCAGCAATCCTCTCCCACTCAGCATTGTTATTCACGTCTGGGAGCTGGATATACTCTGTTTGAAACTCCGCAATGATTGCCAGGGCAACACGTCGCACACTATCACTAACTGTATGAATTCCATATCCAAACAATTGCCCAATCATACGCAGGGGACTTCCGGTAGAAACAAAGTACAGATACATGCTTAATTGATCCTTTGCAGGGGTGCGAGGCTTCCCACGTGGATTGTCTAATGGCCCCTTCTCAAGGTGAGCCTTGATATGACGAAGACGAAAGTCAAAGGTTCTTCTAGTAACGCGAACTTCTTTGTGGAACTCTTCCAAAGCCATGGTGTACAGGTTCAAGTTCTTCCACTCGTGCGATTTCAGCTTGTCCTCACCACGAACTGGCTTACTGGAGGAGTTGAGTGGAAGGGGCAATGAAAACAGAGCAGGGGCCTCAGCAAGCTCAATATTGATTCGAGTCTTGTGTATAGGGGGAGGAGGGGCAAGATTGTTTATGAAGAGGAGGCTGATTGCTTTCATTATTAATTATTAAAAGTGATTACTTATCTCATTTTGCAAGAAATCCACCATAAATCCAGACCAAACTCCCGATTTTATTTTACGTGTAAATCCGCCAGATTTTTAACAGATTTTGAAAAATCCAGGGTTCCGGTGGATCTCACCGGATCTCAAAAGTCTGCTTGGGAATATCTGCACGGAAACATGAAATCCTCCGGATCTGAGCGAATTTTAGCGATCCGGAGGATTTCAAAGGATTTGGGGAATATCTGCAAACCTCTATTGTGACTCTGCTGCAAAATTCAAAGGGATGATTATATCAAAACTATCTCAACATAGGTAGGCCAACTGCTCCCCAAATGGTGATTGCCCCCCTCTGCTAATGCCCTGTAGAAAGTTTAAACGTACAATACTTTGAACCAATCCCTCTGGACGGCCGTGGAGCTATGAAACTAAGTCACAGCTCACAAAAAAAAAACAATGCCTCCAAGGCAGACCTCAGCTATTTTTGGCTTGTTTGTGCACTTTCTTCAAGTTCTTTTGGGATGAAATTTTGGGAGGTACTTTTCAAATGAGTCTTCCCCTTATATATTCTGAAGGAAGACATGCATAATTAAAACTTCCGAAATTTACTTTTATTATTTTCCTGTTGTTGATAGCAGAAAAAAAATGCTTTTTTTTCCCCCCTTCCACCCGAACATCACTCCAACTTGTTTGGGGTGGTGGCTGCAGAATTTGGGTCATGCTGCACAACCAATGAGCCTTCTTCCCACACGCAGAGCTCATCAGGTGTGTTCTATCCTCTACCCGCTAACATCACTCTAAGTGGTGGTGCAGACTTCGGGTTATGCTGCGCAACAAATGAGCCCACTTCTCTAGAGCGGGGCTCGTTTGGCTTTCTCTCAAACACACACACACACACTAAAGGAACCCCTCTTGATGCTTTCAAAAATGCTGACAATGCTTTTGCATTTGTTCCTCAAAAAAAAGACGACGTGCGAACTCAGCAACAACCTTTCCCACAGCTACAACTTGGTGGATGTCCCCATTCACAGCTCCAGCCAATTCAGCAGCTCCATCAACCTTCGATAAATCCTCCTCGCACACCTCAGCTGATGATTCGTCGACCTCCTCAACACCTGAGCCAACACAACCAACCGGACTTGCAGCTGCCAGCTCAGCAGCATCAACCATTATTGAATCATCATCCAAACTCCCAGGATATTCATTCTTGGGGTGACAATTTTGACTTTGACTTTCTATTTGATGAGAATGTTGGGCTGCCACAACAGTCAAGCCCTCAGCCGCAGGCGCCATATATTGATCTGGTGCTCTCAAGTGGAACCCAGCGATTTATTCCTCAGTTGTCTGCAACAAATTCGGAGTCTATTCCTCAACGGCCGATCCCACATGTTCATCCTCAGGGCTTTATTCAACAACAAGGCTTCGGCAATCAACAACATATGCCCCTGGCACCAGTACAAAGTCAAAAAGGGGAGTTAATTGTTGCTTCTGTTTACAATGAGTGCCCGTTCTCATTGAAGAAACAGTCGATTTCTTCTGTGGCTGAAACGACTTCCAGCCAATTTTTCAAAAACTGGGTGGATGCCTTCCTTACTCGGCCATCCTTCTTCACAGGTAACCGAGGTACAGCCTCCAAATCTTATGGGCAGATTGAAGAGCTTGCCCATATTTTCAATGCTGAATTTGGAGGCTCTGAAACAGCCTGGAATGCATTCTTCTCTAAACCAAACAAGCCCCTCTTTGAATCAAAAACTATGGATGCGGCTTTGCTTAAGATAAAGCTTTTTTTATTTTTTTTTATTTTTTTTTTATAAATAACATGAGCTGTATTTTGTAATAAACACTTTGTCGAACTGTTAATCCCCCCCCAATTTCTTAAAACGGTTTAACAAGGCCCGGCCCCATTTACTCTATTCCCTTGCAGGCCTCCCGCCTACCAACACGACGACCCCGACTTGCACTCCCAAACTCTTCCTCCCTCCCTTCATCCTCCTCAATCCCCGCAGTTTTGACTTGGCTCTTGATTTCCTCCTAGGGGGGCGCAACTGCCCCTAAGGTACTTGATGCTAGGTGCAGCTTGCACCTGCCCTGGGGTTCCTTCCCTCTTGCACGGCTG